>JAFVLL020003559.1:0-14684 GCA_021397915.2 Tor tambroides | reverse complement strand
TGACCCATACTCGAAATTGGTGCTCTGCGTTTAACCCATCCAAGTGCACACACACAGCAGTGAATAGTGAACAAATGCGCACACACACACACACCGTGAACACACACCTGGAGTAGTGGGGAGCAATTTAGGGTTCGGTGCCTTGCTCAAGGGCACCTCAGTCATGGTATCGAAGGTGGTGAGAGCACTGTTCATTCACAATCCCCACCTTCAATACCTGCCGGTGCGAGAATCGAACCGGCCACCTTCTGGTTACAAGCCCGACTCTCTTACCATTAGACCACGACTGCCCCTTCTTTCATCTAAGGGTTAAATTAAATATAAGATTACAATACAAGACTGCAGTCAACAGCATTTGTGGCAATAATGACAGTTTAATTCCAGTTTAACTTCTTTGTGAATTGTACCATTCCATAAACATTAAAATACTGACTGTTTCAACAATATAGAAATATAGACACAAGGCATAAACATACTAGTTATTTGCAGGCAGCCATGGCAAAAGAACACAGAAAAGCTTAAAAAACAACTGTAAACCTGATGAAAACAGCTCAAATAATACACAAGAATAAAGAATTAATGTAAGTGCTTTTAAAAATTAGAAGCTTCACATTTCTGCTTTTAAATCCTTAAAAAAAAAAAAAAAAAAACTGGCCCAATTTATTTTCAATTGTAAGTGCCTCATAGTAGCATCCATTTTTGCTTTTATAAATGAGAGAACATTTCTAATAATTTTTTTGTGGTGGTCACCATTGTAATAAATGGTGTTGATTGAGATTAATGTGAATTGAATTCTGAATATTCCTGTTTTAAGTATAAATCCATGCATCTTTTTTTAGTTATAGTATGTATTCCATCACTGAATGATTGGGTCAGTCGTGCCTCTGGAGTCCATAACCTCCTCAGAACACCCAGCAACACCATCTACATTCACTGTGAGGCTGTCCACACACAACTGGCCCAGCCATTTTCAGTTCTCACACTCAAACTATAAATGAGGTGCAATCGTTTCCACGTTTCTTAAGATAACATTATGAGAGGGCACGATCATGGAGCGCTATAGCAATCAGAAAGGTTTTGTTTAGGGCAGTCGATGGGGATTGAAGTAATGGGGTCAGAGGAGAAGGAGAATGATGTTTCAGTGCAAAGTTTGGGTTCATATGTGGGACATTGGCACTGTTGTGTGACTTCACAGGTCTGGAACATTATGAGTTGTCAGCGGCAGTGCCTGAACGGGCAATAGACAAAGCAGATTTTTCTTCTGGCCAATTCCTTAAAGACCCAAATGGAGGTGGAAATTACAAGAAAAACACTTCAAACATAACAAAATACCTCGGAGAGCAAGAAAATGTAATACATAGAGCATTTAAAGAATTAAATCAAAATTAGACTTTTGAAACTTTTTTGTCTATTACCTTTCATGCCTATATATGCTAGTATACGTATAACAAATATGCAGATTTTTGCTTTTTTATTTTAATTAATTTTTTTTTTTATTAATTTGTATTGAATTTAATTTAATTTCTCTAGAATGTGAATATCTGCCTCTAAAAGCACCTGGAAATGTTTAGTAGCAAGTCCTGGTTCATGGTTGTGGTTTAAAGTCAAAGTTACAGGTATTTATTTGTTTATTTATTTCTATTTATTTCAACCATAGAGTTTAACTAAAACAAAAAAACTGTCAAAATAAGGTTATTTGAAGGAATAAACCAATAAAACAAGTTTTCAGTTTTTTTTTTTTTTTGAAGATCCAGAGGCATGCTTTGAGATCTCAGAAGTTGTCTTTTTTTTTTTTTTTTCTCTCGAGCACATTAAATTCAGAATCTGAAGTCACAAAGGTTTTCTTCCTTTTTCTTTTTTCTTTTCTTTTCTTGCAAAACACTCATAAGCGCCTGACACAGCAACACCTGTCAAACTTGTGAAATTGTCTTCTGCTGTCTCCTGGCCGTGCTCTCCATGTGAAAGATATGTTCTGTCAGGAGATAAGTGGGAGGATGAGAGAGTCTAGTGACCCGTGTCAGTGGTTCTTTCTCTACCATCTCAGTATATGTGTGTGCGGAGGGGCACGTTGACTCCAGGGTGTCCCACCCCAGGACTGACAGAATGGACAAGGGCAGTGTTGCATTCACACTTGAGCTCAGCCCAGTCAAGCTGAACGTCGCCTCTCATCTCCACACATGCCTGTACTGTACATCCACAGTTTAATGGAGTAGGGATCATCAGGGTCAGGGCTCTAATAAGTGGATAATGGCTCTGTGTTAGGCCTAACCTCACGTCTGCTCATTAACATGTAAGATGTTAAAGTGACATTAAGAAATGAGGAGGCTGGATCCCTCAGACACTCAAATTGAATTGGGAACGGACCTCTCATTCTTTGTGTGATTGAATTACTCATTTAGGTCATTTCTATTCCAGCGTGTTTCACAGACGTGGCCATCTGTATGATAAATGATTTGACTTTTGCAGTGCTGAGTTGAACTTTTTAGCACAGGTTATACAGAACATATGGAAAAAGCATAAAAAGTCACCCTCATAAAAATCACCATAATCAGATCAAAATTCAGCTTAAACAAAGTTTCATAACTTACTATCTTCTATGGAACACGACAAGATATTTTGATGAGTGTTGGTTACCAGGTTTGGTTACCATTTGATTTTCATTTTATGGACAAAAAACACTGACACGAAGCATATTCTTTTATGTTCCATAGAAGAAAGAGGGTCATGCAGTTTGAAGCAACATGAGGGTGAGTGTATAATGACAGAATTTTAACTTTTTGAGTGATTGATAGCTTTAAGTGTCACTACTGAGCAAAATACATTCATAAACATGCATACTACTACAGCAAAGAATTTAAAGTTATAGTTCAGTTATCCTCATGTTGTTAAAAGCCTGTATGACTTTCTTAACTTTTTAATTATCTACTAGTTGCTATTTTCAATGCAGTTACAATTAACAAGGACTGGAGCTTTAAAACAAAAACTATGCAAAAAAACAACAACAAAAAAACTCAAGCACCAATGTAGTTTCGTGAATGAGGTCAAATGATTCCTTAAAAAGATCCAACTCCATGGTTCGCTCATGAATCACATGACTACTTCTCTCATTAACTCTCATGAACACCAAGATTTAGGGTTGATATCAAGATTTTCAGTGAATATTTACTTAAGTCTTAAATAATTTAAGTCTGTTCCTTCAGATGTTTTGTTGACCACTTTTATGATACTTTTATGCTGCTATGTCCTTTTTGAAGCTTGAAATTCCCATTACCTATTCTTTGAAGTTGCATGGAAAAGATCTTTCTTTTTTTTGGTTTGGACCAACATGAATGTGATGGGAAAAACGTCTCCTCTTATTTCCTTTCCTGTCTCTACTATCATTAAATGAGACAAAAGGCTCCTCCAAAAAAAGTCTGCAGTTAGCCCCTTGTGTTTTTAACCTTTCACGATGTCCAAATACATAAGTGAACGTTTTGAGTTGCTCTCTGCACTCATGTGTACTCGGTGTGTTTGTTTGAGCATTAACGTGTGAAGTGTGCATCAACAGCTCCTCCTCAGCACTTTCACTCTGTGTTACTCCATACTGAGCTGTGTCAGCTGAGCGGGTCTGGCAGTCAGAGCCTTTCGGTCAGCACCGAAGAGCCCAGCTCTGGTAGGGATCAGCGGGGGGAAAAAGACTCTCAGACCCTGGGACTCAGCGCATTGGCTTGCACCCCATCGCAGTTCTTCCCAAACCTTCTCAAGCCTCGTCTCACTCATTTGATGTTGGCCATTTAGTTCCGTTCACTTCCCCTGGAACAGATCCCTCACACTCACGGGGATTGCACGCACGCCTCCACCCTCTTCAACTCTTCACGATCTGGCTTATTTCGGACGCTGATCCAGGCACACGGATCGGATGCTTCCAGTTGGAAAGAACTGAATAGGTGTTTTTTTTTTTCCCCCTTTTCTTCTCTCATCATCGTCTCTTGAATAGAAGCTTTCTTTCAAAGCTGTCTTTTTTACAGTAATTCCCTTTAACAGAACCTCAGAGGGGGAATCAGGAATCTGACTGTCTCGTAATTCCAAATATATCCCTGGCCAGTGAAATGGTAAGACCCACAGAGCTTGTCAAATGAGGAATTCAGGTTTCATATAGACTACCTGAAACCATTTTAAAGTGTTTCAGAATGCTGTTTTAGACTTTAGGACTGTGCTTCGAGACAAAAAAGATTTTAAGTAGATTAGAAGTCTGGGTATGTGGATCCACATTGTTTATTATAATGCCTTAAGCATCATTTGTGGACTTCTGCGCCAGACTTCAAGGGATAGTTCATGCAAAAATTGAAAATTCTGTCATCACTAACTCAGCTTCATGTCGTTCCAAACTCAAACTATCATTCAACTTTGAAACACAAATTATGATATTTTTTGAGAGATTCCCTCCATTCTTTGTTCATGCAACCAAAGCTGGTTGCACGCTGTTTATAAAGACAAATCAATCTATATAAATCAAGCGGTTTAATCCAAATCTGAAGTAGCATTGAACATTTTATTTAGGCTTTTATTCACATTTAAACATTGATCTATGCTCAGTATGTTACACTGAAGCTTAAATGTACTTGCTTGACACATGAAAACCAATGAAGGTTGTTCAAGTACATTCAAGCTTCTATTTTAAGCTTTTTTACGTGATATTTATTTTAGTGATTTGGGTATTGTTTCATGTATACCAGATGTTAATTTGGCCTGGGACTATTTTAGATCAACTTTCTTATCCATATGTGATAAACATACTCCAGTTAAACGATTTAGGATAAGTGGTAAAGATAATCCATGGTTTAATGATACCGTTTCTACTTTTATTAAACAGAGGAATGTTGCATGGGCTAAGGCAAAGAAATCAAATAATTTTCCACTGATTTCTTATAGAGCATTACGAAATAAGTGCACAAAATTAATTAAAGGTGCAAAGTGCGATTATTATTTGTCTATGATAAATGAAAATCAAAATAATCCTGTAAATTTTTGGAAATTGGTTAAATCTGCTTCAGTACCTAAACTGTTATCTAACTTCCCAAATTATTTAAATATTAATCATACTGAAGTAAAGGGCAGGGAAGTTATTGCAGGTATTTTAAATAACCATTTTATATCAGCTGGCTCAATCTCTGAATCTACTAATTCAGGTGTACATACTTCTATGGAAACTGTTGAGTTCGTTCAAAACTGCACTTCGTATTCATTTAATTTTATGCCCATTACTACTGCACAAGTTCATAAAGCACTAGAGAATTTGGATACAAAGAAGTCACCAGGAATTGATCAAATTGAGCCCTATTTCCTACGATTGGCAGTTGATCTTGTAGCAGAATCTATAGCCTTTATATTTAATTTAAGTCTTACCTCCAATGAAATACCAAAAATGTGGAAGTCAGCAATGGTTACTCCATTATTAAAAGGGGGAGATCCTGCTGATCCAAATAATTACCGGCCCTATTTCTAAATTGCCGGTCTTAGCAAAAGTTTTTGAATCGCTGATAAACGATCAATTAAAACAATTTTTGTCAGCTAATAATATTCTTCAGGATTATCAGTCAGGGTTCAGAAAAGGGCATAGCACCATTACTGCAGCTACATTAGTTTCAAACGATATTATAACTGCTCTAGATATTAAAAAGTCTTGTGCTGCTTTATTTATCGACCTGTCTAAAAGCTGATTCAGTAGATCATAAATTAATGTTACAGAGACTTGGGTATATAGGTCTCAGTGAAGCTGCTTTAAAATGGTTTAAAAATTATTTCTCAGAATCCATCCAATGTGTGTCTGTTGAAAATTATAACTCACCTTTTCTTCATGTAAATACTGGAGTTCCTCAAGGATCTGTTTTAGCCCCTTTGTTATTTTCTATTTATATTAATGATTTAGGTCATGGAATAGACTTAGCTAAAATACACTTGTATGCAGATGATACAATTATTTATACAGCAGCATCTTCTTTAGAACAAGCTTTGCAGCAACTGCAGGATGCTTTTCAAGTTTTGCAGTGTTCGTTGTTAAAGTTAAAATTGATTTTAAACTTAAATAAGACAAAATATATGATTTTTAGTCGTGGTCGTCAAGGTAACAGACCGTATAATTACAACCTTGAATGGCTTATCTATAGAAAGAGTTAGCTCCTATAAATATCTAGGTATTTGGTTAGATGAAAGATTAGCTTTTGATATACATATTGATAAGTTGCTGAAAAAGCTTAGACTAAAATTAGGCTTCTTTTATCGTCTCAAAAACTGTTTCCCTTATAAGGCCCGTAAGATATTGGTAGAGAGTACATTTTTATCCATAATTGATTATGGATTCATCTTTACATGCATGCAGTTACTTCTTCACTTAGAAACTAGATTCTGTTTATCATGCAGCATTACGTTTATTACAGGTGCAGAGTCACGGATGCATCACTGTATTCTGTATGAATCTTTGGATTGGTTATCCTTATATCAAAGGAGAAAGTTACATATGTATTTATTCATCATAAAGGCCCTCTTAGGTAAATTACCATCTTATATTTCTAATTTGTTAACGTTACATATTAATAGTCGCTGTACTAGATCAGGTTCTTGTATTCCGATTAACAGTTCCAAGGGTATTGTCGTAATTTGGTAAATGTGCTTTTCTGCTTAATACGCTCCTTGGGCTTGGAATGAACTGGGTAAATGTAATTAATCTGGATACACTTCCAACATTGAGTACTTTTAAATGTCTTTTGTATAATGTTTTAAAGGATACTTGTAACTGCTTTTCATGATCAGACTTTATTTTATGAATGTGTAATTTGTGGTATTGTCTTTGTGACTTTTTTTGTATGAAACTTTATGTGCTGCCGTCTTGACCAGGTCTCACTGGAAGAAGAGATAGTAATATCTCAATGTGACTTCCTGGTTAAAATAAAGGAAAATAATTTACCGAATGTGATGGGCTATATGTGACCCTGGACCACAAAACCAGTCTTAAGTCGCTGGGGTATATTTGTAGCAATAGCCAAAAATACATTGTATGGGTCAAAATTATCCATTTTTCTTTTATGCCAAAATTCATTAGGATATTAAGTAAAGATCATGTTCCATGAAGATATTTTGTAAATTTCTTACTGTAAATATATCAAAACTTAACTTTTGATCAGTAATATGCATTGCTAAGAACTTCATGTAGACAACTTTAAAGGTGATTTTCTCAATATTTAGTTGTTTTTGCACCCTCAAATTCCAGATTTTCAAATAGTTGTATCTCAGCCAAATATTGTCCTATCATAACAAACCATCCATCAATGGAAAGCTTATTTATTCAGCTTTCAGATTATGTAGAAATCTCAATTTCGAGAAATTGACACTTATGACTGGTTTTGTGGTCCAGGGTCACATATATGTGTTGATCAGTTTTACATGTGAAAAAATCTCAAATTAAACCTGCTTATCATATAAAGCGATCATGTTTCTTGAACAGACTTAAACTGATCAATTCATATAATTAATTTTCACAATTATTTTTGTACTTGTTAATGCATAAAAGTCTCAGTTGGACTTTTAATGAACAAAAAGGATATCTTCATTTGTATTTAAAAGACGAGTTTAAAACTACTTGAGGATGAGTAAATGGTGACACCATTTTCATTTTGGGGTGAACTATCCCTTTCAGGTATTTTTGTAGAATTATACAGTCTAAATTTACAAATATAATTCAGTAATTCAGCTTTATATGGAGTTTAGCTCACAAGCAAGCTACAGTCGTTCTCATTCCAAAGTCGGCTGGCAGAAGCCCACCTTTCCCACTGCTATAAGTACTACTCAAGTCATTAGCCCAGACAGACAGAAACATTACCAGACACGACACACAGCTTACACTGTGATGTATTGATCCACCGTGAGGACTCTGGGCAGGAAGAAGGACTATTTGCTTTAAAGTTCAATGGCTCTCCACTACTGTTAGTGTTGTAACCGCAGGAGCAATCGATATCTGGAGAAGCCCAGTGTCACCAGATATATTCACCCACTCACAGACATCATAATACCATCTGGACTCAGACACTCGTGTCCGTTGCGATCTACGTTTCCTTCTAAAGCATTTTAACTTGCGTTGTCACTTAAGGCACGGTTTAGTTGGCGTGATTTGTAATTACACCCAGGATCCATTTCTTGCAGGCTGCGATAGAGAGAAACAGAAGAGCGAGGTGTCACAATACGACTGATTTAGGATGGTGTTTATCAGGCAGACATGAATATTCTGCGTATGAAAAAAGATCAAAATTGTACGTATTTACATTATTATATTAAAAAAAATATAGCTATTAGTGCTGTCAAACGATTAATCGTGATTAATCGCATCCAGAATAAGTTTGTTTACATAATATGTGTGTGCTCTGTGTATATTTATTATGTATATATAAATACAAACACATGCATGTGTATATTTAAGAAAAATATGTTGTTTATATATTAAATATATTTATATATAATATAAAATATAGGAATATAAATCTATATGCATGTAAATATTGCCAAAATATATACTGTATGTGTGTGTATTTATATTTACATAATAAATATGCACAGTACACATACATATATTATGTAAACAAAAACTTTTACTTTAGATGCGATTAATCGCGATTAATCGTTTGACAGCACTAATAGCTTTATTGTCAGGTTTAAGATGTGCAGTTTCCGTCTTTTGCTGTCCATACATAATGGGATATTGTTGTGGGTTGTGGGAAGATATTAATGCCGTGATTGTGAGGATGGGGTGGGGGTGTCTATCGCCTTAGGGAACAGCAAGGGCAGCCTGTCCTTTCCCTGGATCTGACGAAGAGGTCACCTGGAATTTATAACTCGACCCCAAGTCCTGTCTTGATGTGACATAGCACAATTATGGAGTCGCGCATTTGTTCCAGCTCTCCTCTTCCTTCTGTTGCAGTGGCAAATACGAAACAGGTATATTATTCGCTTGAAACCACACCGTCCAAATATCCCTTTATTTCAAAGCCTCACGCAGTGTGTGAATCGGGATGTTTCCGGGAACGAGCAGTGTTTAGATATACTGATTCACGTCCGCACCAGACTCTCTAGGTAAACATTCATGATGCATAATCCTGCAACGTTTCCTTTGCGTTGCCCTAACGTTGTCCAAACGTTTGCCCTGCTTTGCAACCTCTCTCACTAGCTGAAGTCAGCCTAGGGTGTAATCCCTCCCTCTTTTTGTGCATATGCATACTTTATGGCTGTGCATACATTTGCATCCCATTCTTTCCTTTCTGCAGCTCACCGGTTTAAAGATCCCTCCCTGTAGCCTCCGAATGAACCTGTTTACGTTCGTACATTTCCATTGGCGTTTGAACTTGGCCCATCGATTTGTTTACGGTCAGGGTTACGGCACAGTTCCTTAAAGGGGCTTGCAATCGAACGTCTAAATATTTGAGTAAGAGGTCAGCGGTGAGAGCTGGAGAAACAGCCTGTAAATGCAGATGGGGCAGAGGGAAGAGGAGAGGGACTAACTGCCTCCGTGTTTCTGACAGGAATAGGGTAATGGAGGGGGGAAAAAACGAAAGATGAGTTAAGAGGCTGCCGCATAGTGCAAGGGAACACACTACCTACGAAGCTCACAAGAGGGAGCTGCTAGTCAATCCATTCACATGTGTGTGCTTGATGAAAATCCCTATCCGCACCTTAATGCACTGCAATCTGCTCGGCTTATAGAGACGCATGTATGTGGAATTCAGACTTGAAAATTGACAAATGTTAGCCATTATCATGATTGCAGGGGTTAAAATATGACGACTGACATCATGTCCCACAAGCTTTTATGAAATTGCTGATATTTCATATAATACATTAAGTATAATAATAGTCATTAGACAGTTCCATACTTTTCCCTTACTACTTTTTAAACTAATAAGTTAAATGTGTTGTATTATTATTATCATCGTCATTATTATAATTATTATTATTAGGGTTTGCACTTATTTTGTTTACTTGCAAAATAAATTATAATGAAATTGTATTTTTATATTGGCCAAATACGTATACATTCAATTTTTTATGTACTGTGAGGTTTCAGTCTTAAGAAATGAAATCATGCAATCATTCTCCTGTTGACATTAAAGTAATTGAAATAAATATTTTAAATATGAGTGGCTTATGTGGCTAATATGCCATTTTGGATTTGATGTTTATTAAAAAAGAAAAAAAAAAAAAAAACTACCTCAGTCTACTTCACATAGAGATACTCATCCGCTAATATTGTCACCTTCCTTCAGCATTTTGCATTTGAAGTCTGAAACATTCTACTACATCAGTGACATTTAAGAAACGTTTTGCTTCACAATAGTCTGGCGGGGAATGATCCACTTGTTATTTGATGCTGGTAAAATAACTGTAATTACTGAACCTTTTTCATTTTGTCCAAATGCTGTTGTCTCTGTTTCTCTCTCCTCTGTCTGTATTTCTCTCTCCCGCTTTACTTTCTCGATTTAACATGATACACATTTGAGCTGCAGGAGTGTGAGTCTTATGCCAGATGTCATAGTTAAGAGAATGCATTCTTGAGGCAATTTAGTTGTCACTGATTTTAGATAAAGTACAAAGATGTAAAAAGCATTTTTAACAAAGCATTTTTGCGATCTTTTTCTGTCTGTCTTTCTTTCTTGACTGTTTGTTTTTAATATCTTTCACTCTTATTTTAATTTCCATTTTTATATTGTGATGTAAATAACTTTTTCTTTACTGTATTTTTACTGTATTTTTTTAACAACATGCAACTTTTTGCAATATTTACGAAAACTAATTCAGATTTGTTGTTCTTGAATTTACAATATTTCTGCAGTACCTGCAGTACAGAAAAAAAAGTTTTATGCCTTTAAACATAATAGCATAAATGTGTTATTATTGTACAGTTCTAGTCTTAATAAGCACTGTGTTATGTACTGTATAGTGCTCGTGCTGGCAGGAATATTCATCTCTGAGGAATAATATATTTTATCATGTGGTTTGATATAGAGGCTTCTGAAATGATAAATTGCCAGTACTGTGTGAAATCCTGGAGATATATCCACGCAGGAGCAACATACAGATATTCAGTCGTACCGCTCAGCTCAAATCTTCTAGCCGTGTGCAGGCATAGCTAATAGCAGTTAAGCAGCAGTTACAGAGCAGAGTTTATGTAGCATATATTTAAATTTATAAGTCTACCTATAGCAAAGTTACGTTTTCCCCACCACTTTAACACAAATAAAAGATGTACTTAGCCTGTTGGATGAATTACAGCGCTCAAAAGCGCCTCAGTGAATGCAGCGGACTCATTCACTGTGTGTTATGGAAACCTGGAGGAGAAATCAGCTGTTTTATTAAACCTTCCATCACAGAATGTTCCACACAGTAGATGTTCGTCTCTTCTTCAAACATACAAACTGAATACTTTATTGGTAGAAACTACAGTGCTGGAACAGTTATGCAGTAATATAATAAGAGGGAGCATACTATTTGTACAACATTTGGTGAACGTGGTTTCTGGTTTACAGTGTTCTTTCAATCCAAAAAAAAAATAATAATATAAAGTAGCTTTATTTTAACCAGTCCTTTATGATTTCCCCAGTATGCTGATGGCAATTTTTCTTTCTTTTTTGTTCAATTAACAAAACAAAAGCATATCACACTTTAATTACTTTCATCAATTTTTTAATATTAATTAATTTTATTTATTTATTTTAACCATGGAAAGACGCATACTGTTTTATACAATACATTATTCTGATTGACTGTATGCGTTTCACTATGATTTCCATAGTTTAAATGAAGCTTTATTTCAGTCTGCATTTGTTTACTAACAAGACATTCTTATTCTTATTTTTATTCTTCTTGGGTAATATCATAATCATATTTATGATTTTCTGAGGAGAGGTATTGCCCAAAATAAATTAGACTGTGGTACTTAACATTTAGGTGATATTTCATCAAGTTACTTTTATTAGTTTAATTTATGGATAAGCAATGACCGAAGCTGCACCGTAAACATCGTTTATCAAAATACATTATAATAATGAAGCTGTTTTAAAATGCATATTAAAGGGACTAAAAACACGTTAGTCTGGCTTGCTGATGGTTCCATCACTGACATAATTAATGGCTAAATAGGAGCTTTCTTGGCATAGAGTTGAGGAATGAGGACTGGTCCTATAAAAGTGTACACTATAAATACAACAATAGGTAAGATTAACCTCCAGCGATGAACAAGTGCACTCCAGCGCCTGGCACAATAATAATGCAGAGGACACACAATTAAATCTGAAATTAAAATGTGCGAGTCTGAGTACAGAAGACGACACGAGTGGGACTGTATTTCTATATTTGCCTCTTTGTATTTGTGAGGACAAGAGCGAGAGTTGAGGGACTTTTTTTTGACATTTAATTTTTTTTTTTTATTGCATTTATTGTTTCTAGTTCATCATTGCAATTAGTTTAGACACTAATTAACCACCACTGCTTTAATTTGTTTGTTGCAGGGTGTTTTGGATTATTCTAATCAGCTAAACAATTGAGCACAAATCTTGTGTCCCCTGTAATGCACTTAACACACGTTCATAGTCGTCTCCCTCCATGATTTGAGGACATCTCACACAGTCTGCTCGGTCCTCATCAGCCATGAGGAATCATGCCTGGATGTCTTGAGTGCCATTTGTTAATCAAGGCCAAAGTGGCAGATTATAAATATAACAGAAGAAAAATGACACATGTAAGTGATCTCATTTAAGAGCATTACATTTGAATTTATTGGGGTACTTAGAGGGGATGGAAAGGGTCGTGACTCTAGGGTGGCGGTTTAGAGTCATGCAAATGAGAGAGAGAGACTGAGAGTGAGCGAGAGTTATGGCGGCGGTTGGCGTCTTAGCCTTCACTTCATTATCATAGAGAAAAGCTCCATAACCATCTGCTGTTGGGTCCCCAGGAGGCCGTACGCCAGTGCCAGCCCCCTCTCGCTGCCAGTGTACACTTGTCCTCGCATGTGCACTTCAAGTACACCTCAGGATGTGTGACTCCTCTGACTGGTGTAGGGCATACGATGATGACATCATTATGATGTCAAAGTGGTGCTTTGACTCTGTTTGTGTGTACTTAAAGGGATAGTTCACCCAAAAAAATGATCATTCTGTTTACTCAGCCTGCATGACGTATCACAACACCAAACAAATACCAATTTTTGGTCCACACAATGAAAGTCAGTGGAATTCAGACTTTTATTTCGTGAATAAAAACAGTCAAAACATTATTCGGTTGCACTTTATTTTAAGGTGTCCTTGTTACAGTGTATAATATAGTTAATGCAATCAGTGTATAATAGTAAGTACATGCAACATGTGTAACAAGGACACCTTAAAATAAAATGTTACCCATTCTTCAAGATGTTTTAAAAATATATTTTGGTTGTCTACACCGCCAAATAATTCTCAGATTAATCAGTCACCCTCATATTGTTCCAAACCTGTGACTTTTCACAGCTTATATATATATATGTGAAGAATTTATTTGCAAAAACAGATAACTCCGTTTTTAACTTTTTCAAAAATCATGTTTTTTCATTGTGCATTCTAATTAATCTTAATCAAACTGCAATTGGGTTATTTTGATTGGGAAAAAAATACAGCTTACTAACACAAAACACAATGAAAACATGATTACATAATAAAAAACATGATTTTTGAACCTTATATATATATATATATATATATATATATATATATGTGTATATATATATATATATGTGTGTGTGTAGTATAATTAAAGTCAATGGGGCTCAGTGTTGAGCCAAATTGACTAAACAGATTTCTTCAAAATATCTGTGTATGTGTGCACGCCACAGAAGAAAGTAAGTCATGCAGGTTTGGAACAACAATAATGATAGTTTCAGTTTTTGGGTGAACTACTTTTTTTTTTTAATTATGGCTAGAATTTAACTGGACTCCTTTTGAAAAGGATCATAACAGCTTCATTAATTAAACATTCACACAGATTTAGATGTAAATAATGTAAAATGTAATCTTTAAAAAGTCTTTGCATGCTGCATATTAAAAACTTTCACAATCTTTTTTAAATGAAGCATGCAGAAGAAGTGAAATTTACACTCAAAATATAATAAAGACATCTTTTCACTCAGAGGGAAAAATTGGGCTGAACAATGAACATATTGTAAAACACTGCATAAAACCTGTAAAATCTTATTCATGATAAAACAAGCTGCTAAATTGGAAAAACATGTCCCTTTGTGTGTTTTCACTGGTTTCAAATTCCTCTTAATTAATGATGATTGTCTTTAGATCCTGATTTAAAGATTGTGAGCTTGTCTGTTTAGAAGTAAGCTTTCACGCATATGCAACAGCATCTAAACCTCTTTGTCGCCACCAACTGCATCTGCGTTGTGCATTTTGCCCTTGATCTTCACTACTTAAAGCAAGAAACTATAGAAATGTGTAAAATAAAGGAGCGGGTCGCCTCAAACCATCGGATACACTTTGAGTGCCGTGAGACAGAGTGATAGCTTCAATCCATTTGTTGGCCTCGCTTCGTGTTTTGTCAACAGATCGCACTGGGTTTTTGTCAATGGATGTTGACAGAAAATCAAAAGCGCCACAGTGGCGGCAGCCCATAATGGTGACTTAGCTCTG
>JAFVLL020003558.1:0-68073 GCA_021397915.2 Tor tambroides | reverse complement strand
ACATACATATATATATAAAATTTTCATTATTTAATTTTCTATTTCAATAACATTAATTGCTATATTTCTGTAATTTTATTTTTGTAATAGTGCCATATCTATTTTTAAATAAATAAATAATATTTTTACATTTTTAAATGTGTGTGTAAAAGAATGCAAAATACAAGTAAAATCATTGGATACCAAATTTAAATGCAATTTCATGTGTGGTCTCAGATTTTTGGACCCCCTACTGTATATACAAGCTTCTCTATACATGCTTAATGACTATGAGAATAGAGAGAAATAATTATATACTAATTATACTTGAGCACTCAAGACATACTGAAATTCCATTTTTATTTTTTTTTTTTACAGAAAAGTGTAATGAAGTCAAACTTGTGTTTAGTACACTGTCATAAGACTACTTCTCTCCCTCCAGATATAATAATTTCATAAAATTAGATTACACAGAGGCCTACGCAGTTTGCAAGAATGCATGCCCACCAGGTGCCCTCTCCTCACATGCACTTTCCAACATCCAAGGAGAGTTGGATTGACTGTGAAACAAGCGTGGAAAATGTCCCAGGGGGGAATGTGGCATCCATCAAAATGGATTCCATGGTAAGACAAAAGTTGTTTACTTTACAGCACTTTGGAATGCCATCTTTCTCTCTGTCACAGCATGTTAAAACACATTGTGTACTGCAAAAGCAAACAAAAACTGTGTAATTTAAAATTACTAGGTTAGAATTAAATTAATACCTGCATGCTTGGCAGCAGCTGTTTAAAGATGTTAAAACAAATATAATGGCAATAAATATTTGTAAGTGAAAGGAAAGACACTGCTAAGAAGGAACAACCTACAAGCAAGTACAATATACTCAGAAAATGTAAAAACACAAGCTAAAAAAAGCCTAAATATATTTAAATGACACTAAACTTTAGCATTGATGAATAAACCAGTCAAAAACAGTAAAAACTTATGGAAGAAGATCCTTGCAGTCCACACCTAACAGCCACCTGGTTACTTTCCATTGTAATTAGCTCTGGCAAGCTCAGACACGGGCCTCGCACATCAGTAGCAAAGGGTTCATTTCAATTTCCACATGGCCTATTTCTGGATTAGCAACACAAGGCATGGGAAGATGGGCTTTAACATCTGGGATCGGTCTGGAGATAATAACGTTCATCTGGGACTTTCCCCCCGAAGATGAGCAAGTGTACAGCAACAGACCTGCCAGAACTCACAGGATGCTGCTCTGGAAATAGCCGGGAACCTCAGGATCGTCATTAGATGTTTGAATGTGGACATTAAATATAATAAATAATAAATGTGAGGTATACCTGGGCTGGTGCTGGTCTGTCTCCATCCCCACTTGCTCCATAATCACCTGATCCCTGTAGATTCTGAAGGAGAACAGAAAACTATATAAATTCCCTGAGTGTTAACAATGAGAAAGAGTCATTTCATCACACTGCTATCTAGATGGCTGGAAGGCATGTAATACGTCTTGTGTCTTACTGATGGGCATTAAAGCGTTATCCTGTGGATAACCTAACTGGAGGCGCGACATTCTTTTCTAGAAATGAATGAAAGTGAATTCCATGCAGCCATAGATGGATAACAATCAGTTGACAAACTCTCCAGGTACTCCTTAAAAGGAAAAGTTACTCGTCCTTATGTTGTTCCAAACCCATGTTATTTTCATTCTTACATGAAATACACATCACATTTATTTATACAGCGCTTTATACAATACAGTTTTTTTTTTCAAAGCAGATTCACTTTAATAATATAGGAAAATAACATTGTTAATGTTGTAAAATTCATCAATTACAAAACTACCTCAATTTAAGTTTTAAGGCAGTGTCTTTATTTAGTTCAGTTTAGTTCAGTGTTGTTTTAATGATCATCAAATATAATATTGTTCAATTCAGCTATATTCTTGTGATGCTTTTATATTTTTGTCCTTTTTGGAACTACAAATAAACTTCTGTTGTGTGGACACTGTTGTGTCTGTACACCTTTTGTGTTTCAAGGAAGAAAAATAATAATACAGGGTTGGAAAAACACACTGAATGAGTAAATTATGGCAACATTTTCATTTTGGGGTGAACTATTTCTTTAAGACTCAGGTTTAATGTAAATGTAGCTCATTTTCGGTAGGGCTTTGGTAGGACATCGGTTCAGTTCCCAGGAAACAAAGAACTGATAATATATATATATATATATATATATATCATAAAATGCACCGTAAGCTGCTTTAGATACAAGCTTCTGCCGAAAGCATAAATATAAATGTAAAATGATGCCACAGCAATTCTGAGATGAGTCACCTGGGGAAGAGAGTCTAAATCTGAACACTTGCACCAGGCGAGCTATTCCTTTCACGCTGGTCTCATTTATAAGACTACACAATAACTGAGTTAAAAAAAACACCTTCAAAGCTTTCCTTTTTATAAAGAGCAATCCACTCATTTGAGAATGCAGGCTAGACCTTGATTTATGCAACTGATCTCCCAGAGTACAATTTCAGTCATTTTCACCTCGCTGCATTAGCCAATCTTTGGATTAATTACCCATTTTAGAACCGCTTAACTTTCAATAGTGTGTGTAGCTGTGATTTGAAGCATTTATGTAGCTATTTCTCTTTTCCCAATTAGTTCAGAGGCAAAGCCGCGGAGACGCTGAAGCAGAGACATAATTAAGATACGACACATGAGTGAAAATATTCGGTTCTGAAAATGGGACTAAAACTGTTACAATGTTGCATTTTCTTCTTGGTTCAGTTTGAGCATTTCAAATTATATAAGCAACATTACATGAGGAAGAGTGCAGTTTTGCCATGAATATTATTACAAATGTGAATTTAATATTGTTTGAGTTATATTTTATTTTCTGTTTTTGCTTTTCTTTGTCAATGAAAACTCAACATTAAACCACAGAAACACTGTTTGGCCTCTCCAAGAAATGCTTCTCTAGTAAATGAATCGGTGTTTTGAACAAATCAGTTTAATGAATGATTCAGTGACTGAAAGAATCAGACTTTTAAATGAATCCTTTGAATGACTCAAATCATTAAGACAAAGGCTTGACCACCACCTACTGGAGGTTTTAGTTTCCTATTTAAAGTATCACTTCATTTTTTCAAAATGAATTCAGTTTAAGGGGCCAAATATCACCTCATAGTGAAAGCATTTCTTTCTGTCAGTGCTATGAATTAACCACTTCACAAAATACGAAAAGTTCAGGAGTCAGGAATCCATGACAGGCCTAAACCAGCCAAGGTACCAGCACAAAAACTCTGCAAAATATCTAATTATCACCATCAACAAACTCCCTGAAAATACTGAGACATATTGGGATCCAACAGTGACTGCAGTGTTCACATGTGCCTAAATGAACCAAAAAGACCAAGTTTCAAAATAAATGCTCCAAACGCACCAGATGCTTAAAGGCCCTTAAACACCTTCGTGCTTTAAGTCTTACCGCATCAAAGTCATCCTCATCTTCTTCACAGTGCCGTTCAGCTGCCCCAGGGTCTTTCAACACCCTTATATCGCCGATAACACCCTAGAACAAACACACACACAGGTTAGTGAGCTTATTTTGATAGCCATGGCAGGTGTGGTGACACAGTCCATGCTGTAGGGCAGCTTCTCATTAGAAACTGAATCCACTGGGCTTTTTTCATGCCATTGCCTTCCACGGCAAAAACGCTGATAACAATGTGTGCCTGATATCTTACTTTTAAAACACATGGCTATCTCCATGTGGGATTTCCCTTTCATGTTTTGCAGCACAGATGGTGATAACATTCAAAACAATCCACCAAGCAAAACATTTCTATATTCAATAGCTAACATAAATGTGTCATTATAGGGATAATGTGGAAGTCTTCTGTGGAAGACAAAAGGAGATGTATAGCAGAATGTTGATGCTGCTTTTTTCCACACAATAAAAAACAATGTGGCCCAAGAGCTGTCAAGCTCCAGAAGGATAAAAAAGCACAATAAAAGTAGTCCATACAACGATTTCTGCTCTATTTTAAGTCTTCTGAAGCCATATGATAACTCTGGGGAGTAGAAGACCACCATTTAAGCTATTATTGGGTGGTAAATTTCAAAATGCATCACATGAATGAGATCTGAAAGCAACTTTAACAGAAGATTTTCAGTGAATAATGAGTGTTTCTCACACAAAGCTATCAAAATATAGTGTATAGACTACTGTTAGGGTACTTAGGTGTGCTTCGTGCCATTTCTTGGAGCATGATATCTGATTAACTATTCACTACCATAAGGAACAGCATGAACATCCAAATATCTCCTTTTGTGGCCTACAATGAAAGAAAATCATACAGGCTTGGAGCAATATGAGGATCAGTAACTGATTACACCATTTACAGAACTATCGCTTTAAGTTGATCTCCATTCAAGACCCCTTTGGGGTGATAGGAATTGTGGGTAAGTTGCTGGTAAGAGCTGACAGGACTTCCCCTCTTGTGTCTCAAGAGCTAAGGTCAAAGGTTTGGTAGCAGAATGCAGTGAAGGAAGCTTTATGATGTCTTAATTGCCCTTTTGTTTCACGCTATGACCTGCCGAGACCCTATTACAGCCCCAACGCGGGTTAGATTTACAGACCTGATAGCCCCACAGTTCTGCAGATAAGCACATGGTCTTAATGAGAGGGATGAAATAGCAATCATATCCTGCTTAATCAGGTCTGTAATTATGATGGCCATCTCTTTATGGTGGAGTTCCCACAGGAAATGGAAGCCACATGAAACAAGGAGTCATACTGAACTGAACAAGATCCATCTGCTTTTGAGTGGCCATTATGAGCTCTGGGAAATGTGAGGCATTTCTGCTGCCTCGGTTGCCTCACTATGGTTATTGAACAACATGTGTGAAAGCACTGTGGAAACAAGGCAGGGTATTCAATCGCATCACTTCACAGATCAGTTAGGCTGCTTTAGTAGTACAGCAGCTTGTGAAGAATCTGTTGGCCTATAAAAGCTGTTCTAGTTAATCATTTTGTATATATACTATAATTTGTATATATATATATATATATATATATATATATATATATATATATATATATATATATATATATATATATATATATTTTAAAGAGGTCATATGATGTGATTTCAAATTTTCCTTTCTCTTTGGAGTGTTACAAGCTGTTTGTGCATAGATAAGATCCCTGAAGTTGCAAAGACTAAAGTCTCAAAACCAAAGAGATATTCTTTATCAAAGTTAAGCCTCTGCCACGCCCCCCTAAAACGGCTCGTTCAAACGCCCCCACATGTCTACGTCACGATGTGGGGAGATTTTCATAACACCGCCCAAATGTATACGCAATGAAAGGCGGCAGAACTTTTATTCTCGCTGTAGTGTTGTTGCTGCCGCCGGCGCCATGTCCTGGAGACGCTGTTTCATTGTGAAAGCGAAACTACTTTGTTTGGGCTTCCAAAAGAGGACACAACTAGAAATCAGTGGTTAAGTTGTATTTACAACACTGTTCCAGAGCAGTACAATGCAACTATTAGATTGTGTGCAGTACATTTTACGGAGAACTATTTCCTGAACTTGGAAGCTACAACGCTGGCTTGCACAAAGGCTGTTTCTATAAAGTGGGGCAATTCCAGCTTCGCAAGGACAGTCTGACGCTTCTGACTCACAGCCTGTAAGTACATTTCTGCCACTGACGATTCAAACGCGAGTTTTGAGCTGTGTAGAGTAGTGCTTGTTGTTTGTCGTTTCTCCGATCACAAATGCAGACATGGTAAAGTTTACGCAGCACGATGCAACGCGACACGTAAAAAGGCTGTATAAGTCATTATAATCAGTAATTATGTCCCCACTGGATGCAACAAATGCCTCGTTTGTAATGGGTTTTATTGTTTTTGTGTGGTCGCGCCATGAAACGCCATCACAATATGGTGAGGGGCGTAACATTTCCATCTCACGCTTGAGGTATTCGGCCAATCACAATGCACTGGATAGCTGGCCAATCAGAGCACACCTCGCTTCTCAGAACGATGAGCTTTGTAAAAATCGACGCGTTTCAGAAAGGCGGGGCTTAGAGGAGCAACAATAATGTACAGTATGTGGAAAATAATGTGTTTTTTGAACTTTAAACCACATAAACACATTGCATTACACCAAATACACAAAATAATGTTCTTTTTAGCAACATCATATGACCCTTTTAAATATTTTATATTTCAAGTTCATAGTGCCACCAAATTATTTATAGAATTTATATATTATGATTTAGTTTTTTTAATAAATGTAATTTAATTGCTTATGTTTTATTTATTTAATTATTAAAGATTCCTGGATGATTTACATTTAATATTAAGTTGTAATGTTTTTGATAACTTTCCGTGACAAAACGATAACTTCCTTTCCTGACAAAAAGCTCTTAAAATCTTAAGTTTTTTTTTTTTTGGAAAAAAGAGAATATTAATAATAAATAAATATTAAACAACTAATATTAAACAATTAAACAATTCATCATGTAAGAAAGGAGTAAATAAGTTGGCAATAAATTATATATATATATATATATATATATATATATATATACACACATACATACACACACACACAATTAAATATTAATTATTAATAAATAAATAAATAAATAAATAAATACGCAATTAAATTACATACAAATTAAATGACGTTAAAATAAACAAATATATACATGAAATATTAAAAATATCAATAAATAATATTTTGTATTAACTGATATAACATTAAATAAAATAAATAATAACAAATAATATACAAATATAATTTGATAAAAAAGGGTAAATAAAATAAAATAAAATAAAAATATGCTGTTAGATCTCATCTTACTTAATTCGGGAAAAGAATAGGACAGCGGTCAGTTTTCACTGATCTGAGATCAAGCTGTGGGGTCAGCTGCTGGACACTGCCAGACAAAACTAACAGGAGCTAATTGCTCCCCTGTGGTTTTTTAAAGCAATTAACTACTCTACTCCAACAAGGAAAGATGAGTAGACTATTTTACGACAACAGAATGTTTGTTGTGGTTTAAACAGGCCAATTTGAGCAATCAAATCATGTAGGAGCCACTCAACCACAGAGATTTTCATTGCACTTTCCCTTTTCTGGCCTAAGCTAGCCATTTGACTTGTATTCACTGGGATATCACGATATGAAAGTATGTGTACATACCAAAAACTTATCAGGGTCTGCTCCACTGGCATGACCAACAAACACTCCGGCCCCGGAATCCAGGTCCATATCATCTGGAGACCGCTCAAAAGTGATGACCTGAGGATCTGAGTCACAGTTGAAGTAGAGGGAAACACGCTCATGCAAAACACTGATGGAAAACCGGGTCCAGGTGTTCACCATGGAGGGCACAGAGAATCTGGCCGCCTCGTATGAGCTCTGCGAGTCAGGCTCGGTGTAGTAGAAGATGATATACTGCTTGCCCTTCTCCACCGCTGACAGCTTCACACCAACATACATGAAGTTCTGAGTTGGGTCAGTGATGGAGAAGATGACTCCAGGCTTGGAGGATGTGGGTTTTATGTTGAAGATAAGGGAGAAGTCACGGAAGAAAGGGTTGGGCAGGTGGGCCGCAGCTGACTGACCCACATTGGATCTTTGGTCAAACACATAGCCAGGGCTGTTAGCATCGTCAAAGACTTTGGAGACGCCATCAGGCGGAGGATCACCAATTAACTGCAACAGCGACACTCCACTTTCTTCTGTGGAAGGAAAGGAAAATAAAATAAATGGACTTTACAAAGAACAATACAAAGTGAATAATCAGGGATGGGCAGCAGGCTGGGACTAGGTTAAAAAACACTTTATTAGTTTGCTCAAACATGTATTATAGAGAAAGTGCTCAACATTGACAGCTGTGATGGGAAATCAAAGAGGGAGTCTTGTCTTTAGTAGTGAAATACGGTGAGAAAGTTTTTTTTTTGGCTGTATATAGCATCTTTAGTGAGCTAAAAGTAATTTTATCCTTTTTTCAGGAGGAAATGTGCGAATAAAACAGACAGATGACTCTCTAAAAAATAATCAGTTTCATGTAACTGATGTTTGGGACTTTTTGATATCCTGAAACAATATACAACACTTTTGATTCAACAAGAATGTATATTTATCAGCCAATAAAATTTCCCAGTTTTAATAGAAAGTGACCCCTTGGATTTATTGTTCCCAGAGGACCTTCTTGAGAATGAAATTTACTATGTATGTAATGCACTGACATCTTTTAAAAATATAAAATGCTTTATACAATGTGAACAACCTAAAAAGACTCATGAGATAGCAAGTAAAAAAAAAAAAAAAATATATATATATATATATATATATATATATATATATATATATTTATGCTTGACTCAAGGGGATATAAAACTTGTTTTGGCCTGAGACAGGGGAATTCCTGCCAACTATTACAAATTTAGGCTCCAAAATAAAAGCAATGTTATCAGAATTTGATACAAAGTATTGAAGAAATAAAATGTTCGAGAAAATTCGTTTCAATCAAATAAAATAATGATTTAAATAAAATAAACTGCTTAAAAATAAATAATAAAAAATAAAATACAGTGTATCAAACTCAGACTTGGGTGAGATCATGAGACTTTAAGAACTATGGTTGGAAACTTTCAATCTCATGCACACTCTCATCACTCAGCACAGACATATTTAGCTAGTTGCGAAGATAAGCTAGACATGGAAATATCACAGGCTCCATGTGCTGACATGTCATGAGGAGGAGGGAAAGGTGTGAGGTTACACAGCTGGACAGCTAAAGACCCTTCCTGCCTACACACAAACACATCCTTTGGGCGATTCTGCTTTTTAAATATAGCAAAGTAAAAACAGTGTTTCTTGCCAAAACGTTTTCTATCACATGCAAGATTATTTTGGTTTGTCAGACAAAATGAAACAGCATGAAGTGAAAGCCCAAACAAGTAAGTAAGTAAAATTTTATTTATATAGCACTTTTAAAGCGTCAACGCACAAAGTGCTTTACACAATATAAAAACACTATCATAAAAAAACATTTATGAAGAGCTATACACAATGTGATAAATATATTAAGAGAAAAATTAAAAAAATAAATAAAAATAAATCACAAATTGTTATAGGCACATCTATACAAATATGTTTTCAATTGACCTTTAAACACAGACAGACAATCAGATGATCTAATATCTGCTGGCAAACTATTCCATAGTTTTGGAGCCCTCACTGCAAATGCCCTATCTCCTTTTGTTTTAAGTCTAGTTCTTGGAACTGCCAGCAGTTCATTAAAAGAGGATCTAAGACATCTCCCTGTTTCGTACGGTTTCAGAAGCTAAGTTAAATACAAAGGTGCCAAGCCGTTTAAGGCTTTATATTTCAATAAAACAATCTTGAAATCAATCCTAAAATAAACAGGTAACCAATGTAAAGAAGCTAAAACAAGTGTAATATGATGATATAACTTTGTTCGTGTCAGTAGTTTAGCTGCAGCATTCTGCGCTAATTGTAACCGATAAATTACGATGGTTCAAAGAAGAAAACAAGGCAATGCAATAGTCAAGACGGGAAGAAACAAAAGCATGAATAAGCTTCTCTGTATCATTAAAATTTAAAAACCATCTCACCTTAGATATGTTTCTTAACTGATAAAAACAAGATTGAACCAACTTCTTGACATGGAATTCAAAGTTTAAATTAGTACCAAAATAAATACCCAAATTTCTTACCACCTGCTTATTATCAGGAAAGACCCTATTTAGAGCAAGCTCAGTCTGATTTTTACTTGAGCTCTGATCAATTATCACCACTTCGGTCTTTTCAGTATTTAACTGCAGAAAGTTTAAAGCCATCCAGTTTTTTAAGTCTATTAAACATGCTTGAAGAACATCAAGACTATTTAGATCCTTAGAACTCAATGATAAGTATATCTGTAAATCATCTGCATAACAGTGAAAATTAATAATATGTCGTCGAATTACCGCACCTAACGGAAGCATGTAAATTGAAAACAAAATTGGTCCTAACAGGGATCCCTGCAGAACTCCACAAACAACTTCAGAACGTTGGGATACTTCACCTGCAACTAACACTTCAACCCCCGGTTTCACAGACAAGGCTTAAGCTAGTCCCAGACTAAAATGCATGTTTGAGCAGTCTCAATTGAAAATATCTTGCTCTGACATATCTTAAAATAGGTCAGAGTCACTGTTCTGTGTCAAGATGCACACCTTAATGTTTTCTTCCAAGGCATTTTTGTAAAAGTTGCTTAAATATCTTAATTTAACTAAGGACTAGTCCTGGCTTAAGCTAAACCCCGTTTGTGAAACCGGGCCCAAATGCCCTATTTGACAAATAAGACACAAACCAATCCAACACCGTCCCTGAAACCCCGACCCATGTTTTCAATGTATTAATTAAAATAGAATGGTCAACTGTATCAAAAGCTGCAGTCAAATCTAATGAAACTAAAACTGAACATTCCCCAGCATCCTCTGCCATCAATAAATCATTGGTTACTCATAAAAGGGTAGTTTCAGTGCTATGGTCAGCTCTAAAACCAGACTGATATTTCTCAAAAATATTATTCTCATTAACGACCTTCAACAATTGCTTGGCTACTGCCTTTTCTATAATTTTTGAAATAAAAGGTAGTTTAGAGATAGGTCTGTAATTATTTACAACTGTAGGATCTAGTGTGGGCTTCTTCAGGAGCGGTTGGACCGTAGCAATCTTTAACTCCTCCGGAACACATCCTGAAATAAGAGAACTGTTCACTATAGACTGTAGAATAGGACCTATAGTTCCAGCCACTTCTTTAAACAGTCTTATGGGGACCACGTCATTAAAACAACTTGAAGGTTGCACAATCTCACAAATATCACGATCTGATACAGGTAAAAATGAATCCAACAATACCTCCCCCTACAACCATAAAAAACAAAAAAAACAAACAAAAAAAAACACTAACATAACAAATGTTCATTATTCTGATGTATAAATGTGTGTTTTGTAAATGTTAATAGAAACATTAAGGATGATGTCAACTTTGAGTCGCTTTCATGCTAAAAAGTAGTCTTTTGAACCCTGACTTGACTTTGTAAACGGTCTGAAAAAAGACTACCAAGTGTAGCTCATGAGCACATGGTCTTATTTATCAAACAAGGATCAAAGTCCTTTAGGGGCTTACATATTCATCATTAAGTTCTTCAGATGGTGCTTTTGTTATGAGTTGAAACAAAACCCTTCTTGCCTTTGTTGCAGATGAAAGGATTAGAAAAGAAAACACACCTTACATATGGTTTTGGTGTGACGTACATTTTTAGTGGATAATATTTAGCTTGTGAACCTAATATTTAGGTTTATTTAACTAGATGGAGGAAAACCACTCTTCCGAATTTCACTATTCAAAGCGTAAACCGTGTCTTTAGATCATGACAGGATAATGACAAGCTTAAAAGAGGAGGAGCTTTTGGAGCTCACCTTGCATTCCTGCACATGTTCAGGTGCTGTTGTGAAGAGTGGACATGCTAAACCAGCGTTCAATGGCTAATGGCTCCTTCAATGCGAGACTGACACTTTCTGAGACATGTCGGGCTTGTGAAAATGACTTTAGGGAAACCAGAATCCTGGACTTTTGCTTTTCTGACAGCAGGCAATAAATTCTAATTCCAGAATCCAGATGTGTGTCGGGATAGAATGAGACTTTCAGAAGCTCTTGAGGCCATGTGTGTCTGCTCTTGTACATGAATACAACAAACCAGACATTTGACACTAATGACTATCATAAAGACTTTCAAAATTTTTGCAACTGAAAAGTGCTTCCATTTTTGACAGCATACTTGGTCAAGCTGGATCAAGACTAGGTAGTGCCAAGAAAAGACAGAATCAACAGCATAATTTTGAAGTCAATAGATGCAACTGATTTACTGATGCATGATGTATTTCAGAGTGAAACAGGGTATTCAGTGAGAAGGGAAAAAATGTATTCAATTTTATTTTTCGGGACTGACTGGATTGTTTTGTTATATTGTAAATATTTAAAAAAAAAAAAAATCTAATAGTAAATAAAAGAGGAGACAAACACAATACAATGCAACTATGAATGCATAAGTTGATCTTATTTAGTGAAAGTAAATCTTTTGGCAATAACTTTTCCCACTCTGTCAGTTAGTTGATTTGATCTTGTACAAGACAATAAAAAAACTATTTTTACATGTCTGCTGAGGTCTATTAACTTCTTTCCATGACACACTGCTGATGACCTGTAACATTCTCATGTTTACCAAACAAGCCAACCTTGACATCAATATGCATCAATGTTTTGCTATCTCATTGTAATCCAGCGAAGAAAAAAAAAAAAGGCCACCTAGTTAGAGTTAAAAATTAGCACTTTAATTAAAGTGCCTGTTTATTGATCCATAGAGTTCTTCACTTCTATGAAATGAAACAGGCTGGTTAAACCAAACATGAAAACTATTGCAGGTGCTATAGTGGCCCTTATTACTGAAAACGCAAATATGATGTTAAACTTCAGCCCCCTTACACATTTAAAGTCACACATCAAAATATGGCTTTAGGGGCTCATGAGAAATGCTTAGGTCCTGACAAGAGGCAGAGTCCACATGCTGACATAAGAGTATCTAAATGACAAATGGGCCTATAAAACCTGTGAAAATGTGAAAACTGCAATATTTTCACATCACATCAATCCAACATGAATCAAACTGAACTTCAGTTGAAGAAAGTCAGTTTTAACCCTCTGTTTTAAGGCCATAGATACAAGCAAACTACTTAAGTTTCAGATTTCCTTGTTATGAGTTTTAGCTTGAAGTTAGATTAGTTTACATAAGTTTGTCACTTTAATCTATGGCTGCTGGAGAATGTAATTTCTAATCAAGCAGTTTAAATAAGATGTGAGCTGTAATCAGTTTATCCTAAAGCTTTAAGAGCCACTTACTGGGCGTCCCTTCTTAATCCTGACAGAAAAAGCAAAATCATCAATGTCATTCACCAATCTTGCACTTTGCAGCTTGAATATGAAGCATGATCACTTGCGTGAGTAAAAAGCGGGTGTACATTTCAAGTAAAACGTCAGCAATCAAACATCACATATGACCTAATTATACCAAACAGGCCTGTGTTAGTGATTTGTTGACTTGTACCTTTTATGGCACACTAGAGAGCATTAAAGACTGCACCGTAATACATTTCCGTGCAATAGGAAACCTGCAAAGGAACACTTCCATTTCTTTAGCCAATATAATGGAAGACAGAATTACTGTATGATCCGATTTGACATCAACACTGCCAATTTACCCCAGCAAACCCGTTTAACCTTGGATGTGCCATAAAGGCACAAAGAACATCTCTGCTAAGATTCTCAACACAACTCTTCCACATTTTAACTTTTTTTTTGACAGTCAAGTCATCTTTGCAATTGAAGGAATTGCCCTCTCAGTTGATCCACTACAGAATGAATTGAGCACACTGTCTATTAGCACTCAGAGACTCCATTGTTGTGGAAAAAGTCCATGAAGGGCCTCTGACCCAATGAGAAATCTAGCACAATCACTTCCATTTTCCCAATGAAGCCATTTTTTCCCAAATCTAATAGTTCTATCTACAAGCTTCACTGGAGCCCAGACACTACATAACCCCATTATGATCTGTGACATTATATTTGAGAAAGCTTTCAGAACAGTCATGGGAGGATATGAGACGAGACAGAAGATGAAATGTGTGAGCAGCAGTGAGAGGGAGTAACTTACTAAAAGTAGTGACATTACTATTTTTTAGCACTGTGACATCAGCTTTAAAAATAATGTTAGAGTGGTCAAAGCTACACAATACTGTTCAAAACTTTGGGGTCACTAGGATGTTTTTTCCTTTTGTTTGAAAGAAATGATTACTTTTATTCAGTAAGGATCCATGAAATTTATCAAAAGTGACAGTACATGCATTTAATGTTACAAAAGATTTCTGTTTCAAATAAATGCTGTTGCAACTTTTAAACTTTCTACACATTAAAAAATCCTAAATAAAATTTATCATGGTTTCCACAAAAATATGAAGCAGTACAACACTGTTGTCAATATTTATACTAATAAGAAATGTTTATTGAGCAGCAAATCAGCATATCATAATTTTAGTGAATCAACTGAGGTCTCAAAAAAGCCACTTCACTTCAAATCACTCCGCTATAATCCTTGCAAGGTAATATTCTGCAAATTTATGTTTCAATTCAATACCGTCATCCTAATTTAGACTGTTTTTGTGCCAGATAAATACATCATCTTAAAAGATGCTGCCCCCTAAGGAGCTTTTTTTGTAGTTAAAAGTAAGGTTTAAAAGGCTTTCCCAGCAGAGGGGAATTCTGATGAGGAATGCAAATACCTTAAAATAACAGACTAATTAACAAGAAGACCAATCAATTGTAGTTAAAGGAAGACTAGACAGTCTGTTACATATTAGCTTGTCCTTTGAACATGGCCCCAGAGCCTCACAAAAACTAACAATTGCTAGACGCTGTCACACTTAACGATCTATTGCCCCTGACAATTTCACTTTCCAACACAGGCCGCACACCTGGAATTCACTCTTTAGCCTGCGATGAAACAAATGTCAAATCCCTCACATGTAGCTAACACGAGAACGGTATAATTAGCATAACCCAAACCATGAAGAAACATGTGTCTCTATGGTCGTGCAGATTGCACATTACAGGAAGCCTTACAGCCGCTGAGAATGCGTTGCTTTCTGACATGCTGCTTGCATTATAAAAATCATTAATATTGTGGTTTGATCTTATCTGCCCTAAATCAGTCCTGAATGATGCTAAACACTGCCAGATCTAATTTAATTTAGATGTTTCCATTATTTAAGATGAATCTAAATGAGGTTGATGAAAAGATTATTTAAACATTCTGTACACGCAAACACATCTCCATTTCTACAGCAGAATCTAACATACAAGGAAGCCCAGGGCTAGTTGTTATACAGTATATATAAAGACTCGATGTTGATCTTGTGACAACATGCCCCTATAGTCACAATACATGGGGAAAGTTGTTACAATAGTATATATATACTAATTTATAGGCTTTGTACCAAAATTGCATTATTTGCATATTTGTATTATTCTGATATTAATACAAAATGTGAGATTTTCTTCCACTGTGCCCCTTCAGATTGACTGGGATGGTCTCCTAAAACATGATGTCCACTCAAAGTTGTCAATAGAACAAGCTGTCTGAAAGATAATGCCTTTTTTAGACACTTTTAAGATAAAGGGCACTTGGCCCCAGCAAACACAGGAAATTCAAGCAAGAGTCTACAACAGCCAAAAAAGTTTTTTTTTAATCATATAAAACCATCCACAGTAGGTATTCATCATGACTCTGTTTGCTCATTGTGTATTTATATATGTTCATTTGCTTCACATGACAGTTTATTCTGTAACCGTGTTTTTAGATGTTTATCACCAAACCACACAAATACCACCGGTATGCTCTCAGGATTTACTTGGCAGAGGATTGCAATCATAAATTCAGCCTGAACATATGGACTTACAATTCTGTGTTAAGTCACTCCTGCCAAAAAATGTTAACCTGAAAGCGGCATTTACTGCGTCTCAGCACAAAGCCATACTTATTAGAAGACAGATGGTACTATCCTCCAGCGACTGAGACGATGAACATTTATCTGTCCTCCACAGTCAAGAACAAACTCTGGAATGAGGGGGAAAAGTCATATGAACGACATTCGCTGTCAAAAACAACTCGAGATCAAAGTGTTTGCCTCCCAACTCTATATTCAATAAAAAGAGCTCATGCTTCAATACAAAAAACACTTTGTTCCAGGCAAAGTACAGAAGACTGCTTTGGACCATCTTTATTTAATAAAACCAAATTAACCAAAACAGCTCATGGCATTTTCAACATATCTACTAACAACACCAGAATTGATTGTGTTTAATTTGCATTGCTATTTATTAATAAATCAGAGAAAGGGACCCTCCACTGCCTTAACATACATGCTTGCAGGGAGGAATGTAATACATCCAGCTTACAGGTTAGCAACTGACCAACTGCATACTCTGATAAGACAGAGCATGCATTAGAGAAGATCAATGTGTAGAGGTGTTTCTCTGCGTTTACTCATACTTGACAAATACCAGTTCTAAGATACCCCACTTGAATGTAGGATAAGAAAGAATGAGGGGTATTTTTATGGTAAATTGTTTGACAATCTTTTTATGGATGTATTCTCTTAAATTCACCAAGTCCAACCGCATTCATGAAAACTATGATTAGCTGTGCAATTACAATGCAATCACAACAGGGAGGAGTCCCAGTTTAAATCATACCTCTCACCCATTCCTCCAGCTGCTAAACAAAGTTAAGCAACTTTGTGCAAAATGATCTTCAGCAGATCCATATTTATATCATTGCAAAATTAAATGTACTCAACAAATTAGGTTATACTGGACATATTCAGGGCTTCACACATTGGTTAAGAGTCATGATTCCCACATCTTCTGACCACTGAATTTACAGGACATCTCCAACATTTCCATCTTGATTATTTGATCATTTTAAGCAATAAAAAAAGCTGGGTAACCAAATTAAAATGATAAATATATACAAATTTCCATCCAGGCCTAAAAACTGAAAACCACAACAATCCAAGACCGTGGGAACTGAGAGTCGCATGTGCTTTGAAATACAAACACATAAACATGCAAAGACTTGATTTAGTAGTGCCATACAGTCATCCTTCACATTTCCATGCAGTTTTGACAAGCGTGCAGAGTGAATGCGTTAAAACACATCCCCCAGAGACTCTGAGTGCTTACAACTGTTGAAGACCACACAACACTTACGGACAAACAAAAACTCTCGTGAGGACTGGTGAACGACAAACAGACAGACAGGTGGTATGGGTTGAAAATGCATCTCTGTCTTTTTTTTAAGAGCAAAAGAGATGGCATTCTAACCGGCCATTACCTTTCTGGTTACTAACTGACAAGCACCGATACCCATCATGCTTCTCTTCGGGCAGAGAGTGGCACTCCACGGGGAGGCGGCCCTCATCCAGGAGCGTCCAGCAACTGTCACGCAGGACCTCGCAGAAACTGCGACAGGGCAGCGGGGGCGGCAGTCCAGGCGGGCCGCACCGAGGTGTCAAGAGCAGGCAGAAAAACCATTCCAAGCTATGATGGCAGTTTGACCGCAACAGCCATGCCCATTCGGTCAAAACCACCTTAACTTCCTCTACACTGCTTTGATTTAGAAAATTTGGCACTGTGAAAAACTCCACTCCCATTCTGGTGCAAAATGGCAAATCAGAATCGACTGGCAAGCAGCGCAGAGATTCGGCCACCTTCGGCATGCTAGCTACTAAAAACTCACTTTCAATGGTTAGTAGATTTTCTGAGACAGAGTATTCAGAGGAATACAATGTCGTGTTATTATAATCATCATGCTCTGTAGAATTACGCCCATTTAAATCATTATAAGAAACATTTTCAAAAGAAACATTCATGCTTTCATTAAATCGACTGTCTGTTGGGTCTCTGATGCGCTGAAGTCCATCCATCTGGTCCTCTTTGGTATCCAGTTTAAAATTTCCCACATGCAATCTAGCATCTTCACCAGCAATACCCAAAAAGTTGGTTGACGTAACATAGCCATCCTGTCTTTCAAATCCAGATCCAGATCCAGACCCGGAAGCAAATTCAGACCATGACCCACTTATAGATTCTGACTCAACCCCCAACGCAGCCCTGAACTCTGATTTCACCTCAAAATGACCTTTGTCATAACTGACCTCTTTCGTGACCTCAGTTACAGAAGCACTTGTACCTGTTGTTCTGGGTGGTTCTGTCCTCGGTGTTGATGTGGGCCTTACGGTTGTCAGGTAGGCCGGTGTCTGTGCGCCCTTCGCATTTTCTTTCGAGTCATCGAACCAGAACCAGCCATGTGTGTGGCGTATCCTCAAGCACACCAGAATAAAGAGGCACAGCCAAAACCTGAGCTTAGACATCACGTTCACTTTCAGTCATTCAGCAATTCAAACAGGATCCTGACATGCCCTCAATAGTAATCCACACCACACACAGACAGACTCGTCCCTGGCTCACCGTAAAGTCACCACAATCAGCCCACGAGCCAGGCAGGAAAAGTTTAGAGGAGGAGTAACATATTTAAAAGAGAGCGGGGGGCTGGTTCGTCATTGGCCAAGCTTAGGACCTTTTCCTCCCCCGTAGCTCCATCTCCCCTTTGTCCTTGTGAAAGAGTGTCTCTGATGATAGATATTCTTACCAAAAATGCCTGCAAGGCGTCCTTTTGTATAGTCGGTGCTTCTAAATGCCCTCACTGATGGAATTTAGAGTTGTTTCAACTTACTTTTACAACTTTTAAAGGGGCAGAGAAATTCCACAGACCCTGTTACACAGAAACAAGCTGCTTAAACACACAAAACACCTCTTAAATGCAGAAATTTAAGCTTTAAATGGGTTTGTCATTTGCTGAACCTCTGATGTTAAATTCTAGTTTAAAAAATAATATTAGATTTGCATTTTCTGAAGGAAGTGCCATTGCTTGAAAGGCATGAAAAAATAGAATTTAGGTAGTTTATGAAATGCTGCATCAGAGACCTTTCTCCAGTATTACAGTAATAGTAACAACCAAAATCACACACACATCTGAGGTTTGTAAATATTAATAATCCAAAAGTCTAGGGAAAGCCAGTCTGTTGTGCAATCACTGTAATTATTATTCTAGAGTTAATAGATCCAACAAAACCCAAACTATGCTACCTAGTTTGAACAACTTCTTTAAGATCCTTCTTATGATACGGTACAACATGTAGGCCTATTCCCTGTTTAGGAGACAGAGGTGTCATAAATCATTTAATAACTACGTCAATGAAGTTCAAACAGTAGCCAACTCCACTCTCCAGGTTTGAGCTGGAACAAGCTGTCTAAAAACTCGCTCACCTCCAGTATAAGGGCTAAAACCAACCCCTATCCTGTCAATATAAATCTTGCTCTCTGGCTTAAACTCTCAATTAGTTTTGCCCGAGCCCACCACTTGCTCTGCACTTTAAGCAGGACACAGAGTTATATAGAGCCTGTGCATTTGTTCAGACAAGCCTACGAGAGCTGGTGACAGAGACCCTCTACATGCTAACTGACACTCTATGAGGACTGTCAAACTATGAATATTTCTTCTGAAGAAACTTTCAAAATATGCATACATGCATCAAGGGACATTTAGATTATTGAAGTACATTTTACAAGAAAATACTATTTCAGTATTTCTACTTCTATTTCAGAATTTCATGTTTAATTCAATGTGTTAATTACTGTTTCTTTGTAACTAATTGCGGAATTCACTAGCAATTTCAAAGTGAAAACAGTTTCTATAAATAAGTCTAAAATTACCATATGTTCTTATAATTGCAGGAGACACAACAAAGACAGTTTTTATTTGCTGAATTTTGTGTGTTGATTAATATTTTGTATCTTTGATGTGTTTGAATAAATGCAAATCATGTATTTTTTAAAATACACAGTCAAGTACAATTACATGCAACTTCAGTGAGAAAAAAAAAAGGGACTACAATTTGACGAAGAAATATTTACTTTTTACTCTTAGTAGTGCAAGGTACTTTGTTAAAAAGTTCAGAAAAGCTGGTAAAAATAAACTCAAAATCTTAAATGAGTTTTTTTTTCAACTTTTTGACAGTGCACACACATCACCTCAGACTAACAGTATAAGCCAAAAGATACAATGAAGCCTTGTGTGAAGTTGTGGACAGAACAGACAGAGCACTGGATTTAAGATGAGTCGAGGATGCATAATTACTCTTTAGGGTTTTGATGCAAACTGGATAAAAGCTGAAGCAGGGGATTTGGTTCAAAGAAGACTCTAGAGCTCTCTTACTAAACAGTGAAAGGACACAATGAGCCATGCAGATATTCCAGAAACCTACAACGTCTGCCAAACCCCTTGAGGCACAATGAAGAAGTCAACCCCTCACAACAATTCATCAAGAGGCACAGCCAAAATCACTGGGGCTGCCCACAGTGAGTGTGGGAATGACATTAACAAATGCTGAGCAACAGTAGTATGGACAGTCCTCAAACCCCAGCCAAGAACACAGTGAATCTACAAGCATGGACTAAACATAGCATTTAGATTTCAAGTGGACAATGCTGGAAGAGTTCTGGAAGTGGCTCTGTGCCAAAACCTAGTGAGCTACCTAGCTGTCTACTGCCTATGTAGGCAACTACCTTCTAAAGGTCACACTAGTGAAATTTTGTGGGAAAAATGTCCATTATCCATTGTCAATAGTGTAGCAATGTTTGTAGCACAGCCCACACAGAATTCACTTTCAAACCATGCATCTTTCTGTTGGTCAGTGTGCAAATTCATGTAACCAATCTTTCATTCTCACGCAAAAAGTCCTGAACGTACTGAATCCCGATTCTCATAGAAATGACAGAATAATGGTAAATATGACTGCAAATGGAACCTCACTCTGTTTGAGTATGCACTAAATCGTTAAAAAAAATGAACTTTACGACAGTTAAAATGTATGTTCTATATAGTATGAATGTGTGTAGTATGAACAAATTCTGGACGTACTACACCCAGCTTGTTGGCTTTGTCATTTGAACTACAACACCAGTTGCGTCCCTTCACTGTAATGGCCTCATGGGATAGAAGTACTAGGTACTTTGTCAACTATTTTGTGAATGGCTTGCCTGTTTTTCACCTACTAACTAGGTTTTAGTGCAGACACATGTGTCAACAAAGATTGGTAAAGGAAATGTTGCAATTACAAAAAAAAACAACAAAAAAAATCCATATTAAGTAACCAAAAATGTTCCATTTAGCCAATAAAAAAAGAAAAAATGACCAACATGCAGGAAATGAATACAGTAAGGATGACTGGACTCCATTACTCACGGCAGGTTTAAAGGAAGTACGACTTTCTTCATTCTTTTTCGTCTTTTTACACAGGAAGTAAAGGTTAATGAACTGCAAACACAGCTTTTCCTTTACCCACGAGGACGCTGAAACACGAGCAGCTATGAGAACATGACATCGACACATGCTTCTTATTACCTTGAGTCAAAATGTTACATATATCACCAAAGCAGCTAACAATTCAATTCCTGGCTGAAGTCTTGCTGTTAGCTTTTACATAAGGGTTAATGCTAAACCTCATCATTCAGGTCCTACATGGGTGAGAATCTTAGTTCGCAATTCTCCACGGTGACTCCCTCGCAGTCATGACCTTTCTCGGCGCACATTCAGGGCCAACGTGTTCTCTGCCATCAGCCAAAAAGATTTTTTTGGTGGATGAAAGCTGCACTCACCAGGATGTGATTTAACATGAATTGTAAAAGATACGGCAGCTTTTACTCTTTGCCGGTACAGAAATAAAAAGGTGCTTGTGCTGTTTTTCTTCTGGGGAGTCCCTGATTTTTAATGACTGAACTGAGATATTCTTGGGTGCCAAGGGACTGTAATGATTTGGAAAGTTTTCCATCTGAGCTTTGTTTTGGGCAAAACTGGTATTAATGATATACCAATACCACCAAAATAGGTGTAACATGTTAGTCTGAGAAGTTTGAGGTGCACGGGATATGCGAGATGTGCGGCCAGAAAGGATGGGTGGCCAAAAACCACACCCACACCGGTATGCTTTCAGTCACACTCCTCTGCAAACTCCTATGAGGAAACTGAGCTTTCCTGCCTCTCACTTATGAGAAATGTATCCAGGACATGTAGTGTCCTTGGGTGTGTTTGAATAAAAATATTTCTGTTTTCATTAATCCCTCATGTTTGCAACCTGATCTCATGACGAAAACACACGTGGAAACTTTTTCGCAAGACTCGCATGTACATTTCGTGACATATTCGATGTGAAATGTCCACTGAGTGGCGCTAAAAGAGTGTTTGGTTTTTTCCCCCAGAACAGATGAAAGTACATATGGTACGTTTTATGTGACGCTGGTTTTGTATGCGTCACTGCAGTTCTGACTTTGAAAGTTTACTATACTGACTTGAAATGTAAACTGTAACTCTAATGCTCCGTGACGTTTTAAAATAACGTACCATCTGCCCTACACCTAAACCTACACTGTAAAAAATGATCGTGATTTTAAAAAACTGTGAAAATGCTACAGTAAAAACCTGTTAAATGGTTAACGGTAAGTTCCTGTAAAATTTACAGGGAAAAACCGTAAACTGACGTTCCCAGAATTCCCTGCGTTGCATTTCAAATTTTGTTTGAATTTGATGTTTTTTCTTTGAAATAACTGTTTCTTCTTAGTTTTTTCTTATCAGTTATGTTTATTAGGGTTGTATGTTACATCTAATGTTGTTAAATTAATGTTTATTGCATATTTCAGTTTAATGAGTCTCACCATGATGGTGTTTAGTGCTTGTGTGAATGACACTGTGCACCTTCTATATATGTTATTATTTAAAAGCTGCTTGTGATGGGCTTTGGTTCATCATGTGACTTTCTCATCACCACCTGCATTTGGTGGTTATCAGTGTATTTCAAAGGTACAAAACAGATTTCAGTACTTCAATAGGTTGGTATATTAACATTATATCAGTTAATGAAATTACGGTATTTAACTGTGAATTTAAGTTAAAACCATAAAACCTAAAATGTTGTTACTGTATTTTTTATGGTAGAATTCCGGCAACCACAGCTGCCAGTTTTTTACCGTAAATTTTATGGATTTTTTTTTTTTTTACAGTGTACCCAATAGTATTAACAAAAGCAAATGTGATGTAAAAACACAAATCGCAAGCATGCCATTTTAGCTTGTTTTTCTCTCTCTCATCTTCCAGATCTTTCATCATGAGTCATGTTTTTGACAGGATTCGTACCCAAGGATTCTGCATCCTAAGTCCATTTCTGTGCCAGCTGAGCTACTGAGCAAGCTTGTTATGTCCGGAAAGCGAAACATATGGGGCTGTAATCATAACTGTGTACGAAAACGATTACAAGCGCTCGATGTTTTACCACCTCTAGTGTTCATTTCTGTTGGAAACAGCAGTGATATGTACTTATTGGTAAGTATCTTGTGAAAAAATTTCCCGCGGGTACGTTTTTGTCATGAGATCAGGTAGATAGACTACATAGGTACATATTGTACACTACCATACAAAAGTTTGGGGTCAGTCTTTTTTTTTTTAAGAAATTAACACTTTTATTCAGCAAGGTCGCATTAAATTGAACAATAAAGGCATTTATAATGTTACAAAAATTCCTATTTCAAATAAATGCTGTTCTTTTGAACTTACTATTTATCAAAGAATCCTAAAAAAATATACATCAGTTTCCACAAAAATATTAAGCAGTGCAACAGTTTTCAACATTGAAAACAACAAGAAATGTTTCTTGAACACCAAATCAGCATATTAGAATGATTTCTGAAGGATCATGTGACACTGTAGACTGGAGTAATAGCTGTTGAAAATTCAGCTTTGCATCACAGGAATAGATTACATACATTAAATATATTCAAACAGAAAAGAGTTATTTTAAATTCTAATATTTCACAATATTACTGTTTTTCATTATTTTTGATATAAAATGACATAAGGTTAAAAATACAGCAGATAGGATTGTAACTCCATTGAGCGGAGTTGGAAAGCAGACAAATGAAAGGATCTTGTGAATTTGAGCAAAGCTTTCTGTGTTTACAGGTGACAGGGAATTCACTGAGGACTTGTAATTAACTTGAGCACAGGGATAATAACAGCATCTCATCCTGTTTCCGCTGTCCACAGGCTTTCCTTTTAAATGCAAAAAAGTCTGAACCTCTAACTCAGGCTGACATGCCAAAAGCAGAAGTTATGAGATGTGCAAACAAGGTGTCCTTGATCCATAATAACACAGAAACAGATGTGACACAGATTTACTGCATCAGTAAACAAGAGCAAACAGAACAACAAAACTTGATTAAGTATATTCTTCGGGTTTTCCCACTTAGGTTTGTCATTACATTGTCAAACATCATTGACGCAGACACTCCTACAGGCTTTTTAAGGTCAACTTCAAGTCAGTTTAAAATTCTGAACTGTTTTTTGTTTTAACCAAAAATATGACTAAGAAAGGTCCTAATGAATCCCAAGGTCACACAGCCGAATATAATGTTTACATACTTTTAGGGAGAAGAACCTACAAAGTAAACGTTCTCAATATGATCTTATTTTATAGTGTGAGACCAATAAATAACAACAGAATGTTTTAATAAAGGAAACCATCTATGTAAATACAGGATTAGATCAGATTAAATTGAAAGATAAAGTACAGATTAGATTAACCTAACTTCTTAACACCATCCAAAGAATTTAAAAGGGTCACATCTCCTGCTAGTCCAACATTTCATCATATTCCACTTTATAGGTCTATTAAAACTTACATATGCTCAGAAACACAAGCTTAACACACAAAAAAGCTCAAACCAATAAATATTTCTTGTTTTGTGTCATTCAAATGACATGTGCATGCCTACTCAAAAGCTTCAGAAAAGCACAGCAGTCAATATACGAGAATAGTTGAGCGTGTAATCAGATCCCTGCAAAAAGGCCAGAGGATATTCAATCGCCCCTCAGTGTCCAGTGAACTTTCTATGCATGGTCGCTTCCTCCGATCTGTCCTCACCTGTCAGATCTCCCGTCTATACAATGTTTCAGAGAGCTATACATCCAATATAACATTACACCATACATCTAAATTAGTGAACCTGATATGTACTTATGCTCACAAAAGCTGTAGACATTTCAACACAAGTCCTCTGTGATTCGACAGACCAAATTTAGACAATTTCTTCTTTAGATGCATTTGAATATGATTATATTAAGAAAAACTTAAAAAGAAAGCTCTTCATCATGTCATTCCAAGCATGTATGGCTTCGTTCTTTGGAACACAAAAGAAGTTATGTATCTTTTGTAATTAGTTTTAAATACCTATTTTTATTTCTCAATTTTATTGTCATTGTTATTTCTTATGTATCTATTATGATTATTTTATGTAAAGTACTCTGAATTACCACTGTGTATCAAGCTGCTTTTGTCCATTCAAACAAAACGAATGGTGACCATGACCATCAGGTCATATGGGTTCAAAAAAACATGAGGATGAGAAAATGATGAGAGTATTTTCAGTTTTGGGTGAAGTATCCCAAGGTAAATACGCAAAGGAAGTGCAAATGGATATGGTAGGCCATGTTACCCATTATCTACACACTTTGAAAGATCTATGATGACCTATGAGCTCTCTAAGGAGCATATGGCAGATCCATATGATGTGTTTTTACAGCTACAAGGGGTTGTCACCCCAGTACTGTGTCTCCATACAGCGAGGTCACCCTGAAAAAACAAACCTACAAGGCCCAGTGATGTTACAAGCAGCTTGCACAATAAAAACAGCCTCAGCCTGAATCAACTACAAACTAAATCCACATCCAACAACATGCACCTTGGTGCACCTTTCTTGCTTTGTGTTTTGTTTGCATGTACATAAATGTTATCTGTTAGTAGGACCAAAAAAAAAAAAAAAAAAAAAAGACATTCATTTGGGGGGTACAGAAGGATACCCCATCTCAAACTTCAAAGACTCAGTGACAATGACATGGAATGCATGGCATGCCTTCATGACACCAGTAGGCTTTTGTCTGGACCTCTCCGGCTCTCTGTGGGGAGAGAAGTCAGCAGCCGAGCCACAGGAGGGCATTTACACGCTAAACACTGCTTCCTCAGGGAGGGCACACTGGGCTGAGTTTACCCAGGGGGGCAGAGGACCGTTTATAAAAGTAATGAGTTTAGTTAAGAAGAATCTTCTAAAAGAGGAGGGTGGTCCTGACTTCATCCCATCTCCAGTGGCTCCAAGAGTCACTCCTAATCACTGTTTCACAGTGAGCCATGGTATGTGTCAACCATTTGTGTTCAGTTGTGTTGATTCTGAAGGCACCTATAGTTCTACACATTGGACTTAATTGTCATAGGCACAAAAAGATGGATAATGAAATTACTTGGACATTTATTAATAATAAACAATAATAATATAAAATACAAAAAATATAATGAAATAAAATTGCAAAAATAATATAAGAAATATAAAAATATTATAATCGTATTTTTTATAAATTGAATAAAAATGAATATAAATGTAAAATATAATAAATATATTAAAGCCAACTTCTGTCTGTGAAATGTTTTGCATGAAAAGTGCTTTAAATATGGCTTAAGTGTCAAAACACTTCAAAACACTATATAACTTGCAAGTGAAAAAGTATTTGGCAACATCCTAAATGTAAATAACGAACTAGAACAAATAATAATAATAATAATAATAATAATAATAATAAGCAAGGCAAGTTTATTTATATAGCACACTTCATACACAATGGTAATTCAAAGTGCTTTACATAAAAGGAATTAAAATAATCATAAAAATAATCTTAACAACAAAATCAATAAAAGCAAGGAATTAAAAATAATAATAAAAACAAATAAGTAATAGGTGATTTGTGTATATTCATTGATAAAATATACAGTAAAACTTTAAATATATTATAAAATACTGATGTCATATACAGTGGGTACGGAAAGTATTCAGACCCCCTTAAATTTTTTCAATTTTTTTATGTTGCAGCCTGATTCTGCAATTGTTTAAATTCTTTTTTTTTCTCATTAATCTATACTCCGTACCTCATAATGACAAAGTGAAAACAGGAATTTAGAAATGTCTGTAAATGTATTAAAAATAAAAAAACTGAAATATCCCATTTGCGTAAGTATTCAGACCCTTTGCAACAAAACTTGAAATTTAGCTCAGGTGCCTCGCATTTCTCTTGATCATTGCTGAGATGTTTCTACACATTGATTGGAGTCAAATTAAATTGATTGGACATGTTTTGGAAAGGCACACACCTCTCTATAAAAGGCCTCAGAGCTGACAACGCATATCAGAGTGAAAAACAAACCATGAGGTCAAAGGAACTGCCTGCAGAGCTCAGAGACAGGATTGTATCGAGGCACAGATCTGGGGAAGGCTACGAAAAAAAAATTCTGCTGCACTGAAGGTTCCCAAGAGCACAGTGACTTCCATAATTCTCAAATGGAAGAAGTTTGGCTCAACCAGGACTCTTCCAAGAGCTGGTCACCCAACCAAACTGAGCAACTGATAGATAAGGGCCTTGTCTAGACTGGTGACCAAGAAGCTGATGGTCACTCTAGTTGAGCTCCATGATCATATATGCAGATGGGAGAAACCTACAGAAGGACAAACATCACTGCAACACTCCACCGATCTGGGCTTTATGGCGATGTGGCCAAACTCAATCCTCTCCTCAGTGAAGACACATGAAAACCCACTTGGAATTTGCAGAAAAGCACCTAAAGGACCCTCAGACTCTGAGAAACAAGATTCTCTGGTTTGATGAACCTCAATTCTACACATCATGTTTGAAGGAAACCAGCTCTGCTCATCACCTGCAGAGTACCATCCCAAAAATAAAGTGTGCTGGTAGCAGCCTCATGCTGTGGGACTGTTCTTCAGCAGCAGGGACTGAGGGACTCATCAGAGTAGAAGAAAAGCTCAATGCACCAAAATATTGAGGTAGCCTTAATGAAAACCCAGTCCAGAGCATTCAGAACCTCAGACTGGGCAGAAGGTTCACCTTCCAACAGGACAATGACCCTAAACACACAGCCTAGGCAACACAGCAGTGGCTTAGGGACAACTCTGTGAATGTCCTAGAGTGGCCCAGCCAGAACCCTGACTTGAACCCTATCGAACATCTCTGGAGAGACCTGAAAATGGCTGTCCACCGACGGTCCCCATCCAACCTGACAGAGCTTGAGAGGATTTGCAAAGAAGAATGGCAGAAACTCCCAAAGCTTGTTGCATCATACCCAAAAAGACTTGAAGCTGTAATTAATGCCAAAGGTGCTTCAACTAAGTATGGAGTAAAGGGTCTGAATACTTATGTAAATGTGATATTTCAGTTTTTTCTTTTTAATAAATTTACAGACATTATTAAAATTCTGTTTTCACTTTGTCATTATGAGGTACGGCATGTAGATTAATGAGAAAAAAAAATGAATTTAAACAATTGTAGTATCAGGCTGCAACAAAAAAATTGAAAAAAATTTAAGGGGGTCTGAATACTTTCCGTACCCACTGTATATATATATATAGAAATAGAATGTCATGTCTATGTCGTGTGTTGTTTTATATTCCATAACTGCACAGCTTTGACTGCTTTCTTGTAAATCTTTGGAGGTGACAGAGAAATGGGGCCCAGCGAGGTGGTACAAGTTCTGAAGAAAAACTTTTCTGTCCCTTCTTACACCCCCCACCCATCCAGCACACTGTAAAACTTCCAATCCTATAGCACACTCCACTAAATCTGCCAGAAAACAACTGCATGGAGAGCTGGACAATTCCCTTAACTTTTCAGCGTTATCTATGGACTTGTTGAAACCAAATCCTTACAGCTCCACCATGTGAAATAAAGGAGTAGAATTACAACACTGAACTCTAGGCCAGAAGTTCATGTAAAAACAAAGCGTCAAGGATTCCATAAATGAGAACAGACTTCCAATATAGGCACTAGAAGGTTTGCAGAATGAGGTCAGCCCATCAACAGTCTATTCCGGCCTGCAGGAGACTTGTCTGGGCAGAAACAAGTGTGAGAGACAGTAGTTTCTCAGCTCTGAGCGGCTGAGAAGTCTCCCATTGAGAAACTGGATGGGTTAAGGTCGATGCCTTCAATGGAAAATCTCTCTCAGGACTCTGTCAGGGACGTGTCATGGCCCAGCAGTGCAGATAAGGAGGGCCTCCATTTGACAAGTGCCTTTCAGACCTCATTCAAGATCTGCACTCTGGGTAAACACAGGAAACAGAGACAAACGCATGAAGGGAGCAGCCCAGAGGGTCTTTATCCTGTTCAGACACGCGCTGCAGTCGCTCTCATTCATATCATCAAATTATCAAACGTAGCATCCCCCGGTGATCTTTCACAAAGTCCGTACTACCAGTGGACGGCAATTACTACAGTCTACATCAGAACAGACCAAATATGGATGCAACATGTAGCCTAATGTGATTAGGGGAAGACTTTCAACTTTTCTAGAATTTACAAATTGATAGAAAACAGAGCTTCATTGCTAAATGCCAGCGCAAACTACTGCCAGAAAATTATCACATTGCTACATCTGGGCATTGTAAACATAATAGCATATATTTTTTATTGCTGCATAATAATATAGTTTTAAATATGTCTGAGAATGCTTTCCAGCTGCCTTAAGGAAAACTTTTGCAAACAAGATGTCCTTTTAGCATAAGTGGCTCCCCCTGCTGTAAGATGAGAGCTTTACACAATGCAAGCTGGTGTATAAATGAGATCTCTTCATAATTTTTTTTAATTACCATTCAAATGATCATACTGATCTGAAGAATGCTGAAATTATATGCTAAATAAGTAAACACTTATTCTATTTCATTATTTGTTAATGCATGAACAATGAAGAACATTTATACAGCTTTTATTTTAGGTTCATTTTCAATTCATAAATATACTATTGTTCATTGTTTAATCATTTTCATTGATAATAGACTGTTAAAATATTAAAATGCACGAAGAAATTAATATACTGTAAATATAAACTGTTCATTGTTTGTTTATGATACTAAATATACACAAGATGATCATATTATAATGAAGACAATATTCATATTATACGGTGATTTTTACCTACCCTCAAAAATGTTTTTAATGATCTGACTTTTCATTTTTCTTTAATTTTCTTCTGGTAGATAATAAAACATTAAAAATAATTTCTCATTGACTTGCATTAAGGGAGGGATCCAAACCAAATCTAGGGACAACAATATTAACCAAGTGTGACATGTTAAATAATAGTCAGAAAAATATAATTGTAACATTTTATTGAATCTTATAATAAAATGTGCTATTTGTTGCACATCTTTTTTGATGCATCAGGCTTTATGGCTCACATGATATATGAGAATATGGAGTTCATACTCAAGCAGTAAAAAACAGTTTTATTTTACGCTGAGAAAAAATGTGCTAAAAGTAAGACAAACTTCTTAAAATATGAATAACAACATCAGTTATTCTTATCCTTTATAAAAGGATAAGAATGACTTAACTTTTAAAAACCATTAAACATTTCACAGCAAAAAGACGTGTAACAAGAACTAAAGACGGACATATTTACAATTAAATAAAAATATGATTCAGTGTTCAACAGGTTTTTCAGCAAAGTTTTAAACATGTTGTTAACTTAGACACCTTAGAAATTGGTGTATCAAAAATGGTACAGTAAGCATCAACCTAACAATTTTCCAGAACACCTTAGCAACTGAATAGCAAATATCCAGCACTGCAGCGTGACTATTGCACAGGAAAACATCACTCAAAATCTAGTTTTATTCATATATTTTGGATTTAATAAATTATAATCATTCTCCACTAGAGGGAACTACAAACACTCCCTGTATATAGAGCTAAAGTGTTAAGAATATTGCATGACTGATATTTAAAATAAGAAAGGCAAAAAAGTAATAAGCACTTAGACTTAACATTGTAAACGTTTTTTTTTTTCATTAAAAAAATATAAAAATCACAGTTACGTGCACTTTTTTTTTTGATTGGCTATGACTGTATTAAGCATTTGACAATGACAAATCACAAGACATGACAATATACACTCATTATTGCACTAACACAACCTGATAAAGCTTTGGGTTTGATCACTGAATCTATAGTTTCATCCAATACCAATCAAGCTTGAGAGGAGATCAAGCATGTGCAGCAAAAGCATTAAAAAAAAAAAAAAAAAAAAAAACACCCCCTACGGCCAAAACGCACCTGTTCAAACACGCAGGCAGACACACACACTCAACTGTTAATAAGACTTGTCAGCATCTGATGCTGTGCTCTCCATAACAGTTCACACAGTTCATACATGAGGGACAGGACCAAAAAAAGTCAAAACACAGAGGGGCGTCCCTCATCTGCTACTTAAAGTGAAGGAGTGTTGACATTAATGCCTTTTATCTTGTGTATATCAACACACTTGGGAACCATATAACATAAGGTTACAATAATGTGCTGATTGCACGTCACCTTACTGACTGTATCAGGTTTGTTAGTCTCACGTAGGCAGACTTTAGACTTTCAGCATTTTTGGTAAACGTGCCAGATAGATAGATAGATAGATGGATAGATAGATAGATAGATCATCTTTGTATTATCTTTTATTCAGCAAGGATGCAGTAAATTGATCAAAGTAGCAGTAAAGACATTTATAATGTTACAAAATATTTCTATTGAACTTTCTATTTATCAAAGAATCCTGGGGGGGGGGGGGGGGGTCACAGTTTCTGCAAAAATATTAGGCAACACAGCTGTTGTCAACATTAATAATAAATACAGTGCCCTGTATTTGTATTGGAACAGTAAAGACAAAATTGCTCTGTTGGCTGTGGAGTCAAGACATTTGGAAATATGATTAAAAGATGAATATGAGACAAAACTACAGAATGTCACATTTTATTTTTAGCCGTTTAAACGCACGTTTTACCAAATAAAAAGAACAGCACTTTTAGAGTTCATCCCACTCATTGATGTGAGCATAAGTATTGGGACAGTTGAACATAAGGCAGATATAAAAGATTAAAAGCTATTATTTAGTTGCAGATCCCTTGCGCACAATCACAGCAGTGAATCTGTGACCCATAGACATCACCAGACTCTTGGTCTCATCCTTTGAAATACTTTTCCCAGCCTTTAATGCAGCCAATTCCAACTGTTGCTTGTTTTGGGGAGTTTCTGCCTTCACTCTCCTCTTCAGCTGGTGAAATTCATGTTCAATTGGATTTAAATGGGAGATTGCCCAAGTCAATCTAAGACTTTCCATTTCTTTGCCCTGATAAACTCCTTGACTGAACTGGCAGGGTATTTTGGGTCATTGTCCTGATCCAATATGAAGTGCTTCCCAATGAATTGCATTTTCTTGAATATTGGTGGGCAAGATGGTTTTGTACCCTTTCAAATTCATTCTGCTACTGTCATCATACATTGTCATCATTAAAATTGAGAGGGTCTGTTCCAGAGACAGCCATGCATGCCCATGCCATGACACCACCTCCACCATGCTTTACAGATGAGACTGTATACTTGGGATCATTTGCACTTCACTTTTTCTCCACATTTTTGCTTTCCCATCACTCATCTTTTCACATCACTCATCGGTCCATAAACTCAGTTCTAAAACTCTACTGGCTCACCTTTGTGCTTTTTTGCAAACTCGAATCTTGTCTTTCTGTTTTTGGTGCTGGTCAGAGGTTTGCATCTTGCTGTGTAGCATCTGTAATTCTGTGTCAAAGTCTCCTGAGGACAGTAGATTGTCAGTGCATCACCCCAGCTTTCTGGAGGTTGTTGGTGATTTTTACAGACACAGCTTTTATGATTTGTCTGTCATCAAATACTGTTATTTTTCTCAGCCGATCAGGTCGTTGTTGGTTGCTGGTGTCGCTGGTGGTTTCCAGACTCTTGATTTCTCCATGCCCTTTGTTTTAGCTATAGCTCTAATTGAGTTCGTCCTTTTCTTTTAGCATCCAAATTGCTTGCTTTCCTCTCAAAGTCAACTCCTTCGTCTTCATCCTGGTTTGTGTGTCGTCATCATCGAATGCAAGACTCAGAATGCAGAAGTAATGGATATAACTGATACGACATATTCCCTGCTTTTAATAACTAAATAATTAATGCAACAGGACACAGCTGATCACTTAGAAAGACCCGTGAAGCATCTGTTCCAAAACTTATGCTCACATCAGATAGAGGGATGAAACTCTAAAAGTGCTGAACTTCTTAGCTGGTAAAACATCTATGTGTTGAATCACCCAATAATAAAATGTGACATTCTGTAGTTTTATCTCATATTCATCTTTTAATCATATTTGTAAATATCTTGTCTCCACAGCCAACAGAGCAATTTTGTCTTTACTGTTCCAATACTTTTGGAGGGCACTGTATATAGTTATCAACAAAAAAATTTAAAAAAAAACTTTCAAAAACAGCTTTTCTTTTCACAAAGACTGATAAAACCTGTGTGTTCTTGATCACAGGAAGTCAATCAGATCTCACTGTTTTCACCCTAGATAAATAAAAGCACTATGGTATTTTCCACTTTAAGTGGTCATGCATCTGGGTGATGTTTTGCTAGATCTCAAAATCACCATGAAGAGCTTTATCTCAAGCAAACAGCTCATGAAAACACAAAGCTAAGATCAAATCTCACGCTCAGAAATTTTCACAACATAGACCTGACTACAAAGCGGCATCAAAACCGTGAGCACATGTTCTCTATTACAGTTCTTGGATGTGTTAGGTTTGCAATCTCTAAAAGGCTTTTGCCATTTTAATTGGCATAGCAACAATAAACCTGATTTCCCAGAACAGTATTGGCTGAAATGTAAAAACAGTTTCCTAAAGCGCCATTAGGGTGTGCTGCTGAGTCTACTGCCAGAGGGCCTCTTGCGGTGCTGAGTGCAGCCTTTCCCACATTGACCTCATTACAGAGGACACCTCAATCAAAGCACTATCATTAGCAGGGCTTAAGCTCAGTGCCGTGTTACAGCGTGTGTGTGCATGAGTGACGTTGTTTGAGCAGACGGGCCACATTGCTGGACATGGGACCCGTCTGGCAGGAACAAGCCTCGTCTGTGTCTTGTCAACAGCGGGGTTGGGCTAATTATTTACCTGTGCTGAGATTTCAGACCTCTGACACGGCCAAGTCAAGGACGAGGTGTGGCCGTCCCCGTCCGACCATCCCTCCTCGGGTCATATTAACTCAGAGGAAAGGGTAAGGCTCAAATAAAGCAAACATGCCTGAGGAAAGGCTTTGTTGAAGCTGAAACTCACAGATGACTACTCATCCTTCCTAAGTGAGCTCAAGCCAACACTTGCCTACACAAGTGAACAACATTGGCACAGATTCGGATTAAGGATGTTCAAAACTGCATATTTTCAAATGTACTCCTAAGAAAGCCAAGCATAAAATTGGTTTTGGGTTCACCTGACCCCAATCAGACGCATTTGGGGGCTTTTATAGTATATAAAACACATTTTTGTATTGAAAAATAGCTGTACAGAGTGCAACAAAATGCAGAATGCATTTTTAAAAGTATAACTATAATTTACTTGGCACAAAAACAATGCTATGAGTATGCTAGCACAACAATATTTTTAATAGATGCATCATTATTATTATATTTAAATACAAGTTATATGTTTATTACTTTATTAAAAATATAATTTATGATTACTATTATTAATAATTATTACTATTATTACTACATATACACATATATTAGTGCTGTCAATCGATTAAATTTAATCGCGTTAATCACAGTCATGGACTCTGATTAATCACGATTAATCGCAAATTTAACTACTAAATTTTACTAGGATTTACCTGTAAATGTGTTAAAATAAAGAAATGCATGACAAACTACTTTAAGGAAACAACCTTTCACACTTCTGCCAGGTATGAGACATGATCCTTATTATTCTTTTATTATTATTATTCTGTTTTTATTCAGCCATTATCAGCCTTTATACTGGCAATAAAACGTTTCGCTTCAATCCCAGTTACCCAACTATTATCAAAAGTATTTCTAAATAAATACAACAAAACATTTTCTTGCAACCTTACTTGAAGTATTATGACAAAATGCATTATGAAGAACTGAACCTGTTCTGCAGTTGCATTAGAGCTAACATAAGACAATTGCTACATGACAATTTATGAGATTAATAGTACACTTTTACTCAAAACTCACTTTAAACCACCATCGAGTGTTTGTAATAACTTCCTTTTGCGATCACATGTGGAATCTGGTTGTTTACTGTTGTTAAAATAGGCCTTTTTTAAATCGCTGTACAAATTAGCATTTCAGATGTACACATTCATTATTGTTATGAAAATATCCAAATCTCAAGAAAAAAAATTACATACAAACCATATCCTATCGTAATCGTGTGTTTATTATCTTATATAATCTATAGTGGCTGTTGTCATGTTTATTTCTGCTGTGTAAATGTGTGTGTGTGTAATAAAATCATTATTATTAATAACATATGATGAACACAAAATTGCTTAAATGAGCACTTCATTTACATGTACTTAATTCACACAAAAAATAAATAAATAAAATATTGCAAGCATACACTGAACAAAAATTGGTATATAAACAATTTTCACTCAGAAATTGCTTGTAAATTCCACAATTACAAGGAAACTAACACACTGAATTACGAAATTTTAAGTAGACCGACTGAAATACTATTTTTTGTCAAATGTATTCCAATAATCTTTACTTGCAACTTCAAAAAATAATTTCTTACAGCGTATGGTTTATGTTGACAATTCTAAAACGGCAAAACTGGCTTATTAATCTGTCTGACCAATATATCAGTTTATTAATATAACAAAAGAAAAGAAGTTAACTAACTCTTGTGACCAAGCAGTGGCCTTTGTCCTGCACTCCGTCATTTACAACAATGGCTTCACTGACCTCCACGCAGAAACCCACACCTGTCAGTCTTTAAAATGCCCATCAATCTGCTTCCTGAAAAGAGAGCCCTCTGCTGTCCAAAAGCTCTATTGAAAGGCACCAGGGGGATGGGGAAGCTTGAAGACAACAGATGTTTGTTGGGCAAGGTCTTTGAAAATCTGGATTTTTGAGTCAGAAGACTGCAAACCAGAATTTAGGAAGCTAGCAGAAGTGGACATACATTAACGTAGTAACTTCCCACAAAGTCTATGAGTAATGGCCACTAACTAAAACAATACCCATAATGCAAAAAAAGAACTCAAAGAGACTTGCAAACAAATAAAAAAGGACAAGTTTTGGAACAAACAAGTTATATAACTGAACATATTTCAGCAGTCTGCTGCGTCATTCATGCAGAGAGAACTATGACAAATCCACCAAAAGGACACATAAGCAGTCAGTGTGACTCTTATCAGAAGGAAGGAAGTCAACCAGTGACACATTTTCTCACTGTATAATGTAGTGTGGCAACAGCTGCCTTCATCACGTCATGGAGAGTGAGGAAAAAAACAAATGTTAACTGCAAAATAATAATAATAAAAATGCAACTAAAATACAAGCACGCATAGTTACAACAGCAAAATAAATAAAAGCAAGGATAAATCATTTCCCATGCCTTTTGTTGTTGAAGTCGAAAGTCTGTTTAAGCTCTAAGGTACATCTGTTTAAGCTCTAAGGTATTTTTGCTGCAAATTCATCTGTTAACAAAAAAGCTAGCAAAATTAGACAGATGCCAATATTGACAAGTTGCATGACATGACATGTTATGAAAGCCATGAAAAACCAAGGCTAAATTAAATCTTATTGTATTAGAATAAATTGAAATAAAAGTACATGAATAAACATTGATTTGCTTTTTTTTAAAAAAAAAAAAAAACATTAAAAAGTTCAGAAGTTAAGGATGAGTATTTTTTCCAGCAAGGATGCATTAAATTGATCAAAAGTGACAGGAAAGATTTTTAAATTGTTACAAAAGATATAGATTTCAAATAAATGTTGTAATTTGGAACTTTCTATTCAACAAAGAATCTTGAAAAAAGCACATATAGTAATATAAAGGTGATCTTTACACAAAATAATGTTATGCACAACAACTTTTATTGATAATAATAAGAAATGTTTCTTGAGCACCAAATTAGCATATTAGAATGATTTATAAAGCATCATGGGGCAATGAAGTCAAATCAGCAAAATAGATGTTCACAATATTACTTTTAACTGTATTTTTGATCAAATAAATGCAGCTTTGTTGACCATTAGAAACTTCCAAAAACATTAAAAAAAAAAAAAAAAATATCTTACTTACTAGTGTATTTGTTTACTTTTGAATGAAAAAAAGCTTTAGTATTGCATTGGTTTGGCACTTGATCTAATTTTACGTCTTGATCCTGAAGCAAACTTGTCAAAAACTACTACTGTAATTGACGTCTTATGCACATACACCCACCTACTCATACTGTCAACCCTCTGTTACTCTCACAGACGAAAGAGGGGAAAAGGAGGTGGTGATTGGAAAGGATTAACATCTGGAGAAGAGGCCATAACGGGACACGAGCCACCCAACGACATCTGCACACACGCTTCAGCAGAAGGAAACCTACAACAGCATCCTAATTCTGATCTGAACACTACTCTTTTCTTTGACGGAAAACACTACATCCGCTGCGTTTACTGGACGCCTCGTAATACTGACAGGATGTGTTTGTTCTTCTGGGCATTTCACAGAATAGATATGTTTATCTGAAAATCATCTGTTGCCTTTGCGTTTACTTCCAGATAAGTAAAGGCTTTAAGAATGAAAGGGTATTCATCTTCAAAAAGCATCTCAAGAGAAGGGTGAGGACTGGCCCTGCATTTTCCAGACATCTTTGGGGTTCGGGAACAAAGCTCCTTCAAAGGACTGCCATCAGGGTGACGAAAAGGTGGAAAATGCCGTCTGCCAGAGGGAGAATAGCTGGGTCCTCCCTGCCCTCCCACCAAAACACTAGAGTGGCTCGCAGTGTGAGATCTTTTCAGACCTTAACGCACAGTTGGATAGAACATGTAAACTATGGGGTCAACCATGTCCCTTCCCCCTTCTCACTTTTTTCAATTAAGGGACTAAAGCTTTCAAACATTGACTCAAACATGGCCACTGATATTTAATGCCATAGCACTGGTTCAGTCATGACAACTCTCAGGATAGATTGTAAAATCTTTATTAATGTAAATAGAATATGCATATTTTTGGTCTTAGTGGACTACATCTTCTATGCTGCTGCAGCAGAGCAAGTAGACTTGCTTCTGCTAAATGCTGGGATCATAAAATTAAAAGGAAACATGCTGCTGCTGAAACAGAAAGAAAGATCCCCACATAGGAGATCTGGACAGGTGGTGCTGGGGAGGCGGAGGGCTAGGATGAGTAGGACACTGCCCCAAGAGCAGTGTAATGTAATGTAATAAAATAAAAAAAAATAAAAAATAAGTTTGGGGCTGGTAAGGCATTTTAATGTTTTTGAAAGAAATCTCTCATACTCGCCTAAGGCTGCATTTATTTGATCAAAACTACAGTAAAATCAGAACTATTGTGAAATATTAATACAATTTCATAACTTTCCCATTTAAATATATTTTAAAATGTAATTTATTCCTGAGATGGCAAAGCTGAAAGCTTCAGAAATCATTCTAAATATGCTGATTTGCCGTAAAAACATTTCATATAATTATCAATGATAAAAAAAACAGTTCTTTCATGAACAGAAACTTCAAAAGAACTGCAGAAATGTTATTGTAACATTATAAATGTCTTTACTGTCACTTTTGATTAATTTAATGAATGAATGCATTAATTTCTTTCAAAAACTTTCTTACTGACCTCAAAGTTTTGAACAGTAGTGTACATAAGAAAGGAGTCATCCACATCAAGATGCACTTAGACCTCCCTGACAGTTCACAATGCCTTAACTGTAAAATGTAGGAATTTTCCCTTCAATACCAGCATTTCCTTTTACCTTAAACTATCAGTTCCTCTTTTAGCAGAATATTTGGGTATTTCAGTGAGTGCAAGAAGCTTTTAATCAAGTGGAAATGAGGTGGCCCGACAACAAGCACTTTGTCAATATTGCTCCATCACCTGTGCTGGTCCCACAGGACCCACATGTCTGCACGAGACTACAGCATGTAACCTTTATTTATCCAGAGCCTCACTTTGTTAAAACTTAACAGCATGAAGTAAGGACATTATGTCTGTCTACTCTTTCATGTCAAGCCATTTCCTTTGTGTCACTCAACAAACCCTTATTTAAATGTGTCTAAATTCTGTTTAACAGCATCTCGTTTGACATGACCTTGTCATTTCGTTGTACATCTACCCTCATAATTTGGGCTCATTTAATGGTTCTCAAAAAAAAAAAAAAAAAAAAATTTGTGTCCTTGATTTTGTTACTACTTAAAATGCCACAGGAAAGAAGTGGTAAAATAAAAACCCAGGCACATAAGCTTGGTCTTAAAACTTAAAGACAGGAAGAATGTTTTTTTGCACATGAGGAATTAAGGGAGCAGCTACTGATGTGTTAAGACATGACTTTACATAAGCTGACACCAGCAGAATTGGCAAGAGTTAAAGTTTGGCTCATTTAGGCTTTTCCCTTTGATTCATAAAAAACAAGTCACTGTATTCTAGCCAGCTTAATTTTTGTCTGAATGAAAAAATGTTTTCGCCCAAAAATACAAGCTGGCAGAGGTAGAAAACCATTGCTGAGGGGCAGATTCATGTCTGTTCACTACAGAAATTGCAACGATTTTAGCAGTGATTACACTGAAAAAGTGCAACGACTCTAAAAGCCACCAATTCACCACCTCTCATAACTCCCTACAGAGCATGTTATTGAGGTTAATGACATAGACAAGTCAGTGACTCAGGACTTAAAGAAATGAGTCACAGCATCATGTCTGATTTTTCCCTTCACTCACTCATGGGAAACTCCTACACGTGTTAATACTAGGGGTGGGAGAGAAAAAAAAAATCGATTCACCTAACTATCGCGATTCTTTTTAAAACGATTTAAAAATCAACTGGTTTACCTCAGAATCGATTTTTACTTAATTATTTTATTTTTCCTAAGAGGTGGTGGGGAGAAGTTAGCGCTTTGTAATTCCAACAGAGGGCGAAATGTATAGGTGTGTGCGACTTGGAGCAGCAGCGCGCAGACGATCAGCGTATAATATCAAAGTACCTCGAGAGCGATTCAAAGCATGCGGTGCTTTGATGTCCTACAGCGATCGTTCTGCGTGCGCAGTGCTGCTGGATTAGATGACATCATATACGTTTAAAGCTGGCGCGAGAAAGCAAAACCATGACGGAGGCAGAAGATCAAACCTCTTCCAGAATTCTTTCTGCACCTTCACATTTTGAATCCCAACTGCCGGGAAAACATGACTAAACATAAAACGGTATGCAAAATAACATAGCACTATTTCAGAAAGTATTTTTTCTGATCATTTTGTTGAACATTTGAGTTATTTATATTCATGTGCAAGTTCAGGGTTTTGGTACTTTAAAGTTTCATGGTTCAAGGTACTTTAAATATACACTGTGTATGTGTATGCTCCTGAAATAAAAGTTTAGAAAGATGCGATGCATTGTTTTTGTTAATATGACTCATCATAAACAGTCTCTTTTAAGGGTATAATCAACTAACTATCTTCCATTGTCTAGTCTTTAATAAGCAAACAAAGATCACAATAAATTGTAATATCCAGTCACAATAGTGACTGCTGAGATGTGTTTTTTTTTTTAAATTGTGACAGTCTGTATATTAAGTGTATCATTCAACTTTTTCCCATGGTCTAGAGTTAAAAACAAAAAACAAATCGCAACACATAGCAATATCGAATCGCAATACGTGTAGAATCGAAATTCTTTAAAAAAAAAACAAAAAAACGCAATACATATCGTATCGGCACCCAAGTATCTGATAGTATCGAATTGGGAGGTAGGTGTATCGTCCCATCCCTAGTTAATACAACCATGACGAACTCTGCATATTTTGCATGTAAGGCCCACAACCATGTTTATATTCTTGAGTACAGCTTTCTATGCATTTTACTTTAATAGTTCTTACCTTCCCATTTAAATGTCTAAGAAAGAATCGTGTCTTGCTTATTTCCTTTTTGCGATCTACTATGTACCGGAGACTGTGCCTGCAAAGTTTCTGCACCAGTGCTTGTGACCAGAGTTTTCATAGCAGGGGGCCAATGGGTCATTTCAATTGTGGCCCACCGGCCATCGCTGCCTAGTAATCCTCGAACAAGACTCAACAGTCATTCAAACTGAACATCAAAAGCACCCCCTGCTAAGGCAACATTCAAGCGCACTTTTCCACAGGCCTGTCTGTGAAACAGAGCCCTTATTGAACTTCATTATTTCAACATTTCCATGTAATAAAACAACTTAAATTTGTCTAGATGCTTCTACTTAGTCAAACTTGAATTTATGATAAAGGCCTATTTACTGAAATGACTGGGGCTTTGTATTAAAGAATGGATTTGCTGTTATAATGCAAGACCAAAAAAATAGTTTGAGCTAAAGCTCTAGATTATTAAACAGTGTGCCAAAACCTGAGATGCCTTTTATGACAGTATAAATTATACTGTACAATTATACAGTATACCTTTGCACTTTACGACAAAAATAAATCGTAATTGCATGTACCTTTAATACAGAAGGCAATCCCAAGATGCACTGAAAAATATTATTATTATTATTGTTGTTGTTGTTGTTGTTGTTGTTGTTGTTGTTGTAAATTGTGTATTGCAATGAATGAATAATAATAATAGGTATTGAAATAATAATAATAATAATAATAATATTTTGCAATGCATCTTGGGACTGCCTTCTGTACTAAAGGTACATTTATTATTGTAAATTGTGTATTGTAATTAAAAAAAAAATTGAGTTATTTTAATGAATAATAATAATAATAATAATAATAGGTATTGAAATAATAATAATAATAATAATAATAATAATAATACCAAAAATTATACATAAAAAGTATTTCATACCTAAAAGTATTAGTTTGTTAAATAAAAACATTATATTCAATAGAAAACATAAATGAATGAATGAATGAATGATCAAAAAAGAAATATAATTAAAAACAGTCAATTTTACTTGTCAATTTTATATTCATGTGCTGTATTTTCATACTAGGATAAGACATGCTAAATCTAAACAGACGGTTTCATCGGGCTCACACGACTGGCCCGAAGTTAACTTCCGGTCTGTGTTTGTTTATCGGTCTGGTTAGTGGTGCCGGCTACAAAGGCAGTTAAAGTTAAAGTGATGAGTAATGAAGTTGGGCTCAGGTTGTTGTGCTGTGGGATGTGTTTCCCAAACATTTATTTATTTGTGGCTACCCGCCACAATATCAAAACTTACCGATTTTCCAAAAGGCTTCGTTGAATAAACGAGCACGTAATGCACGTTTAAAAATCAAAACGAGGCACAGGTGTTTTTATACCACTGTATTTCTGAAGGAACACTGTCTTTAGAAAATGTTCAATGTCATTTTCATTTCATCTTGCATGTTATATGCCTGATAAAGCAGCGTTTGTAAGCTCAGCGCTGCTTTGTGTACAGCCCAACAGCCGTTTCCGGGGAAACCTCTAGTTCTCCTGCTTTAAAGCGCTTCCTGCTGGCAGAGAATGAATTCGCATTTTTAATAAGTCCGTCCAAGTAGTTAGCGCTGCATCTCAGTTTGTCTGATTTACTCAGCAAACATATTTTGCTTGTTATCAAAAAAATAATCTACTAAGCTGTTGTTACTGATTTTATTTGGATGTCTACCGGAAGTTAAGTTAGGGCCACAAAAGCGCGCATGCGCAGTAACGTTTGTTTATGTTGTTGCCGTTGAAACCGTCTATAGTAAGGTTCACTATGTTTTTGAAACCGAGCTAGTAAGTGCTATTAGGTATTGTGACAATAGATCCAGCTGTGCATATCTATAAAGAAAAAAAAAAACTGACAGGATGTCCTAAAATGTAAAATGCAAGCAGACATTTAAAAAAAAAAAAAAAAAAGAGAGGAATTAGCCAAACTCTCTGCCCTGTCCTGTGGTCACATGACCCTGAACTTCAGCTGTCTGTAAGCCCACAGGCTGACTCACATTCCCTAGGGAAACAGCCTGAGTAAACCAACCTTCCCTCAGGACACCAGAAAATCTTTCCCTCCTCCATACTTCCCTGTATCCAACACGTGCTGGAAGCATTCAAGAGCTTTTTCCCAGATCTGAGGGTTAATGTGCTTACTCAGAGCAAGAGAGATAGAGTTTTGAAGAACACCCATGATTCGAACCATTAACACACAACGTGAGCCTTGATGTGTCTGGAAGGGAAAGAGCTTATGAGAATAGAATTAATGAGCACGATCAGAGAGCCGCTTTGAAACACCGCTCTTTCAATGAGTCAAAGTGCCGAGCAAACAGAGACAAAGAGGAAATCCAGAGGGCCCACGTATAGTACGCTAACCTGATGTGACAGGCAGACATCTCTAACCGCTTAAAGAGGATAGACTGAGGAAACTACTCTTAGAGAGACGGAAAGAAGCTAAATTCTGGTAAAGAAGATCTTTAAACATCCACTGCCTTTGCCCTTCCTACACTCTCTCCTCTTATCCAACCCCAAAGGCCCCCTGAAGAGAATACATTCCAACTTAATTATCCCACTGGAACAAAAGATCCACACCAAACAAAAAAAGAGAGAGAAAGTGCGAGAAAATGAACAAAAGTTCAAATCATATTGAAGCTAGGCATTATTTACAGACCAAAGAGCCAAAAAAGGAAAGGACTGACATGAGAACGCATCAAAGCTTCCTGTTTAGAAACATTCCCTGATTCGTAATAATTCATGTTTTGCAGTAAACAAACGGTTTCCTTGTTTGGCAGCAGACAAAATCATACAAAATGCACAAAAAGAAAAACAAACTTTGGCTTGATGATCTCAGGAAGGAAAAAAAAAATCTTGTAAGACTTCTTAGTTCCTTAGTTTTACTATGCCTCTAAAGCTAAAACTATACCATCTGGTAGATCACTACCAGCGGATAGATAAAAAGAAAATATCAAGCTCTTCCTGTTCATAGGTTTAGAAAAACTGATTTCTCAGGCTGTTTGGCTTGGCATCCGCCAGCAGGCCACTCCTACAGTCAAGCGTGACTATAAAAACTGTGTGTGTTCAAATTTTTCAATGTGTGGGCCTTAGGCTAAGCTGTTGAAAATGTTGTGGTGTTCTCTTAAAATGAAAAACACTACTTAAAATAAGTGCTTGAATATAATTGCTTACAGTTTCAGCAATTAAAATCTTAAGAACAATTACTTCATTCAGCTTTATTCAATGAATGTTCAAGGAGTGCAAAATGTTAACTGAAAATTAACGTATGTCGAGATAAATTTTGAAAGCCATGTGGTTGCTAGGGTGTTGCTAGGTGGCTGCTAAGTTTTCTGAGTGGTTGCTATGGTGTTACTGAGTGGTCTTTAAGGTATTCCAAGTTGCTAGACAGTTGCTATGGTGTTCTTGGTGGTTACTGGAGCCACTGTTGCCAAACAAAAGCTGAGTGGTTGCTAGGGAGCTGCTAAGGTTTTCAAAGTGGTTCTTAGAAACCACTTAGCAACACTATCAGCTTCCTAAGGTGTTTTAAGCAGTAGCTAGGGAACTGCAAGTCATTGAGAGAATTTTGAAAACCATGTGGTTTCTAGATGATTGATAGGTGTTTTGAGTGTTGCTAAGGTGCTCCAAGTTGCCATAACGTTGCTAGGGTGTTATATGTGGTTGCTAGAACATTGTTAAACTGTTGACAACATGTTTTCCTAGTAGTTGCTAAGGTTTTCAAAGTGGTTCTTAGAATGTTGCTAGGGTGTTGCCAAGTGGTTTCGATGGTGTTTCAAGTTGCAAGTGGTTGAGAGAACATTTAAAAACCCTGTGGTTGCTAGATGATTGCTAGGTGTTCAGAGTGGTTGCTAGGGTGTTGCTAAGCAATCTTAGCAACAACAGAAGATATTCTAAGTCGCTAGATGGTTGTTAGGGTGTTGTGGATGGTTGCTAGGGCATTGTTAAACTGTTGCCAAAATGTTTTCATTGTAGTTGCCAAGCAACAACTGAGATGTTGGTAGGGAGTTACTGAGGTTTTCAAAGTGGTTATTAGAAAGTTGCTAGGGTGTTGTCAAGTGGTTTCTATGGTGTTTCAAGAAGTTGCTAGGGATATCGCAAATGGCTGAGAGAACATCTGAAAACCCTGTTTGCTAGATGATTGCTAGGTGTTCTGAGTGGTTGCTATGGTGTTGATAAGCAATCTTTAGTTGTTCTAAGTTGCTAGACAGTTGTTAGTGTACTGTGGGTGGCTGTTAGGGCATTGTTAAACTATTGCTAAAATGTTTTCATAGTAGTTGCCAAGCAGCAACTGGGATGTTGCTAGAGAGTTGCTAAGGTTTTCAAACTGGTTCTTAGAGAGTTGCTAGGGTGTTGCTAAGCGTTTCTATGGTGTTTCAAGAAGTTGCTAAGGATATTGCAAGTGGGCTGAGAGAACACTGGAAAGCCATGTGGTTGCTAGGTGTTTTGAGTGTTGCTAGGGTGTTACTAAGCAGTCTAAAAGGTGATCAAAGTTGCTAAATGGTTACTAGGGCATTGCTAAGCAGTTTCTAAAATGTTTTTCTAGTAGCTGCCAAGCAACAACTGGGTGGTTAAGAGAATGTTTGAAAGCCAGGTGGTTACTAGGGTGTTGCTAGGTGTCCTGAGTGATTTCTAGTGTATTTCTAGATTTACTGGGGGGTTGCTAGGGTGTTACTAAACGGTCTAAAAGGTGTTCCAAGTTGCTAGACGGTTGCTAGGGCATTGCTAAGCAGTTTCTAAAATGTTTTCCTAGCAGTTGCCAAGCTGCAACTGGGTAGTTGCTAGGGAGTTGCTAAGGTTTTAATAGTGCTTCTTAGGAAGTTGATAAGGCATTGCTAAGCTGTTTCTATGGTGTTTTGAAGATGTTGCGAGGGTATTGCAAGTGGTTAAGAGAACGTCTGAAAACCAGATGGTTGACAGAGTGTTGCTAAGTGTCCTGAGTGATTTCTAATGTATTTCTAGATGTACAGGGTGGTTGCTAGAGTGGTTTATAATGCGTTTCATGAAGTTCCTAGGGAACTGATTAATAGATAATTAGAAACAGATATGAGACAGGATTTAATTTAAAAAGATACAACGTCAGGACAGGTTGAAGGACAGTGCCAAGCTTGGTGGATGCAGCAGGTTTTCTCATTTTAAAGCACACAAAAGTGACTTAATGGGATTCAACCTGATCACGCATCCTGACTGTGAGCATGCTTTAGAAAGTCAGTCTGGTGCTGAGGTAAGAGAGGGACTTATTGTCCACCGGCACATTCCTGACGTTGTCTGCGCTTTACTAAGGAGACCCTGTGGGGTGGGCAGTGGCCTCTCACGCTGACCTTTGCTGGTGCTTCAGCCACTATACTCAGCAGCATTTAAGAGCAGTGGTGGGGAGCAGAGATGAATCAGCAGGAAGATAAAGGAACTTGTTCAACATGAGAATGGACAGAAATCAGGCCCCTGTATGACAGGCCCCCTACAGCAAAGGGGATTTATCAAAAGTAATGGGTAGCTGGCTTTCTCTCTCTCTTTCTCTCCACCTCTTTGTGTCCTTCTTTTCAAACAATGCATCTTTCATAAAGGGATAAATAAAACAAAAGCAACAACTGCAGGGTACACAAGAGACAATTTGTAACAGGGACTTTAGAAGCCATAATTTAATTAGAGCACAAAGCAACAGGAAAATGCTTAAACACTCTCACCGCAGTTCAGACAGGCCAGTCACTTAGAGGTTTACAGCAACGAAACATTTCTGAATAGGTTGTTTTCTACACATAATAACAGACACACCAGTGTACAAAGTGCAAACAAAGATAAATATGAAATGTATAGGTGTGTAAGTGATTTAGGGATTTTTTTTTCTTCTGTGTGTTTTAGCTTGCTGTTCTCTTGGCTTTCATTCTAAAATGTTGTTGCATTGTCTTGTCAATGCTTTGTTTCCTTAACTGATGCTGATTGATGCACATGCCCTTTTTAATCATTACTTCTGGAGTGTTTATGCCCATTTATTTGCTTCTTTTTAATCACTCACAGAGCAAATACATATCAAAATCTCTCAAGATGTTGTCAAAAGCTAAAAAATATTGAATATAGTTTTTCCCACAATATATTGTATGATTTTTAACCTCTCAATATGTTATATATTTGCTCTGAAGTGGCTTATACATTTTTTTCCAGTCAGAGAATAGCCACTATTGCCAATTAGAAATTCAAAATGCACAATGCAAAAGGTCAAGGGTTTTTTATACGGATCATTTAACAAACAGTAAAGAACAGTAATATTTACCTGCTTAAATTCAATAACTGTAAACTAATATGTAAAAATTGCCATATAAAGACTTGAACAGTGAACACTGTTGGATTCATAGAATCAGAGTTTTGAATCAGTTTTGAACTGACTCACTGAAATTATTCAAATGCCATCTTTGTTACTAAAGTTTACTAAAGTAGATACACAAATAAAACATCTAAAAGATCTAAAACATATGCAGCATATTAAAATGCTCAAGTGGATTTTCAAAGAATTTTGGTTTTATACTTGCAACCAATGGAAAATGACAGAAAATGTTTAAAAGTAGCATGAAACGCAATGTGATCTAAGGTCACAGAACGCAGGATCATTGGGATTTGTGTAATCTAGAAATATACAAAGCTTATTTCTTCCCGAGCATGTTTCCCACACAAATTGCATTTACTCCAGCTTGTAAACAAATTACACTTTTGCTCAAGTTTGTTTCTGCTTTGGAGGTTAGCTTATGGTTATTCCTAAAAACTGTGGATAAACCCAATAAAACGTCTGAAAAGCATCCCAAAAAACAGAGCACTGCTCACTTTGAAGTGCTTTCCTGCAACAGAAACATGAAAAGCTGTCAGCTCCAAATCCAATTAGATTTATTTCCTTCATAAGATATCAGTCTTGGTGACACCTGAGGTATACAGCACAAGCTAATGGGGAAAGTTGCCTCTAGGTAGTGTAACCATCAAAACATTTTGGCTGCTGCTAGCATGTGGTTGAGAAGTCAGCTAAATAAGTTCCTCAGTAACTGTCCAAAAGTCTGTTTAGCAAAGATCAGGTGTATTGAATGACATTGTGTAACTGAATAGCGCTGTAAGAGCAGGCAGACTGGCGAACAGAATGCATGGCAGGAATGTGGGCAGATACCACTGTTGGGTTGAAGGGAGCTACACCTGACAGGATCACAGTTTAAGAGTCTCTCGTTTCCCTCCACTGTCAGGTCAACACGTATCTCCCTCCATGCTCCTGAGAAAGTCCCACCACAAATCTGCAAAAATACAAGACTCTTCAGACTTTACTGAGGCATAATCTGTCGCTGCTATGCTTCTAACCTCATTGTGAATGATTCATCTGAACTCCTGGAAGACGGCCAGTGCCCGCTCACATCCATTGAGATGTTCCTACTATGGCTCTTGGCAGCCCAGACACATTTCACAGAGTTCTGGCTGGCAGATGTAAAGTCCATGTATTTTGAAGGAGTAATGCCTAACATTTGCCATATCGTAAAAGACTGTAACAAATCAGATTAAACAGATCCTGACGAGACTCTGGTAACAAAACAAATACACAATGTTTTTTATGCCAATTACACTGCCCAGACTGAGACTTAAAATGTCTCAAGCAGCGTTCTTTGTTCATGCAGATTATTTGTTTTCTCTTGACCAAAGGTTTCACATAATCGCGAATTAATGCCAAACTTAATTCAGTCTGAGGGTCAGGACTTAAATTAATCTTTTACATAATGTCCTAGAAACAGGTACTCACGCCATGGATTTTCAGTGAGGTTACTGAGTTCACAACTATTCCACAATACTTAAAGCATATTAAAGGCTCCTAAGCTTATGCTTTCATAATGATGAAAAGTCATTAATGTCACAGGATAAGCAGTTTTTAAGTATTTGATTATTGAACCGACACAGTAAGGCATCCATTAGAGAATATGTCTTCAAAATATTTATTTTTTAACCCCGTTGGCAAGTTGTACTTTCCCAATTGTAGTCTAAATTGAAGAAAAAGTCTCCTTACTTTTATGCTTAAAACAATAGAAAACTATTTGCTAACTGAATAAAATACTTAAGTTATCAGAAAAAAAAAATTAAGTTTTCTGGGTTCAGTACAGTAAATGTTTTGAAGAAAACCAGGGACAAGTCAAAATAATGTTCTGTGGTGTGAAACAAATGCTGTTATTTGATATGTACTACACCCATAATTTTCCTTTAATTAGTAATATGACCAGTTTTCCTTTTTTCATTTTGTGTGTGTGTGTGTGTGTGTTTTTTTTTTTAACAGTGAATCAACCAATGGAAAAAAAAAATTTAAAAAATCACATCCACACACAAACATTGAATAATTTTATATTACATATATAAATTATATATTACATATCCAAAACAATTTTTTTTTTTACTGCGCTCCATGATCAGAGAATGCTTTTAGAGGACATGAAAGTGCATTAATAACATAAAAATGCAGTTGGTGGTGGTACAAATTATGCAAAATTTCAAGAATGAGCAGAGAATGTCGATCAAAGATTTAAGCATGTGGTGACATGCTTTTTTTCCTCTGCTCTCTGAACATACTGCCTGTTAATATGTAAAAATACCCAAGGAAATTAGAGGCAACATCAGATCCAAGACATGAATCGAAGATAGTAGAGCTCTCTTTCAAAGCGTAGTACCTGCCTTGCAACCTATTGTCTACACAGCTTCCTATCTGAAATTGAACCTATTGAAATGCATTGTGGCATTGCAATCTCCAGGAAGGATACATATGGTATTTTAGAAGGCAGCATAATTATCTAGCAGTGCAAAACCTATATTATCATCGAGAAACTGCAAAAGGAAATTCATATTTGTTACACATGAATGAAAAATGTGTGTTTGGTGCAGGACAGATTATCTCTGAGCTTTTTAACTGAGTGGAGCTCAGCTGATCCTCTAAGGAGACGCAAACAAACCTGCTATTGTCACTTTCAGAGGGCTGCACTTAATACACCTAATCCCTGGCACCTGACAAGGTGAGGCCACACAGCAATGCCGCCACAGAATTCTACTGACAAGAGGAAAGATTTTAAGCTTTTGTTTCAATGGTAAACGTCAATTGAACTGGGCTTAGTAAGTCTTTAACATGAATGCACCTGAACACAAACCAGTGTCTTCATGAGCAGGTAATCTCTATCAGCACATCCTCTGTGACTGAAACCAGTGAGTCAAACTCTTATGAACTGGTTCTTTCCAATGAATCTGTAAAAAAAGACTCACAAATCAGCTTCTCAAGTCAGTTCACTTAAAGGGGTAGCTCATCCAAAAATGAAAATTCTGTCATCATTTAACCTCATGTCATTTCTTTTTTCTGTTGAGCACAAACGATGATATTTTGAAAAATGCGGTTAACCAAACAGTTGATGGTAGCCATTGACTTACACAGTATTGAAAAAAAATACCATGGAAGTCCATGGCTTCCGTCAACTTTTTGGTTACCCACATTCTTCAAAATATCTTCCTCTGTGTCGAGCCAAAGATGAAATTCAGACAGGTTTGGAACAACTTTAGGGTGAGTAAATGATGACAGTTTCCATTTTTGGGTGAACTATCCCTTAAATCACTAAACCCCATCTAAATTTACAAAGAACTTCTACTGTTTTAGGCTTATGAGACTTACATCACTTTAGCTTAGACTTTGGCTTTCTTGCTTAAAATTCTCATGGTTCAAGCAAAAATCTCAAACCTAAAATGGTCTGCTAAACACAGTGAACCTGTAAAACATGGAATCTGTTGCTGTTTCTTGGAGTTGCTTCATTTTAAGATCTCTAGAGTCTGTCAGTGCCTGTTCACATTCCTGTACGTAGTCATATCTAATGAAATAGGGGCCCACAGCTTCACTTTTCTGTGGGCATCCACTGACACACGAACCAGACATCCAGCATTCTTGGCATTCCCTTGTCAATCAGTGAGTAAAACTGATTTGACTTTTATCACCACAACATTGTAATGATAGAGCCAAACATTAACAACCCCTAAGGCATATCGCAAGCAATTAACTTTTTCCATATGGTGATGTTAACACAACTTGTCATATAGGATGAATAACGAATCATTTACTCCATCTACAAGTGATTTAAATGATGTGGTCTGGAAAAGGTTTGCAGATAGCATTTTTTTTTAGGTTTGCTAAGGTTTAGTCAATAGCATTACCACAGATTTGGGACACAGCCCAATGTGTCTTAAATGTCAGATCCTCCATTTTGATTTATGATCAAAACAGAAATAAAAAATAGGCTACTGCGAAGTATAACTAATTTCCATGCAATATACTGTAAATGTGGTGTCTTCACTACAGAGAACGTGGTGAACATACTGTAGAAAACAGACATTTTTAGACTGAGGGATTGCTCTTATTTAGGGTGGTCCCAAAGTTGTCAAGCAAACGCTGGATCTGTAATCATGATTCTGAGTCGTTTAATCTTCACACCTTTGGTGTGAGCAAAATCTGACTCTTAACTAACCTACTTTGAGGGTCCCAAAGCCACAGTTTGAGAACTCTTTTAGTTAGAGGCACAGCATACAAATTATAAAACTCTCTTTGCTGTTTATTTTCAGAGATGAATAAGTTCAGTGTCTTTAAATGATCACTGTCTGTAATTTCACTTCCAATAATCAGGCCGACATATTAAAGCCTTTTAACCTCAAATAAGGCCAAGCCTATTTATTAACAATTTAGAAAAGATCCCACTGTTTAGATGCTAATTTCTTTTTGAAAACAGAGACTTTGGCCCCGTTTATACTTGGTATTAACATCAGTCTCTAGTGATCCCTTTAACAAATGGTCAGACAGAATGACTACAATTATGGCATGACTACAATTATCACTTACTATGTCAATGTCACTTTATGTTGATATAGTACAAATTATTTGTCTATTCCCAGAGTTTTCGAACTTTTTGATGTGAAGGACCACCTAATATGATGTGATGGACCAACATTCATGATCCATTTTTACTTTAAACAAAAGAGTTTAAATATTGAATAACTTGCATTTTTGCCAAACTTTTAAAACGATAGCTATCAATAGAACAAAATAAATCACAATAATTCTGAAGTTCCAAATTATGCTTCAATATTACTTTTTAATTTATGATTTTCTTAAACCTCTGATTGATCGAATTTCCAATTTCAACCTCATGATGAGTGCTGTTAAATCAAAGAAATAAACATGATAATTATTTCTATTAATATACGCTACCATTGAAAACTGTAGGATTCCTAAAGAAATTTACACTTTTATTCACCAAGGATGGATTGTTACAAAAAACATTCAAATTTCAAATAAATGCTGTTCTTTTAAATTTTCTACTTCTAATAATTCTAACAAATAAACATGATTAAGTAATGCTTCTTAAACACAAAATTCAACATTAGAATGATTTCTGAAGGATCATGTGACACTGAAGACTGGAATAATGACTGCTGAAAATTCTGCTTTGCCAGCTCAGGATAAAATTACATTTTAAAAAATATTTAAACAGAAACAATTATTTGAAATGTTTTACTGTATTGTTGGTCAAACAAATGCAGCCTGGGTGAGCATAAGAGACTTCTTAATGTCTTAATCTTAATGACCCCTAATTTACATGCAACATTTCAAGTCATCTTTATTATTGCTTCAAAGCAGCTTCACAGTATTAATGTCAAGCTTCACATGTCCAAGCAGGCATCACTCTTAGTCTACTTCTGATACCGTATCTTGCACGAATAATGGTGAAATAAAAACACTCCAACATTCTGTTGTGGTCGAAGCATTGCATTCTGATTCTGCTGCCTGTTCATTGCCAGGCTCATGAATCACCAGAAAGATGTAGATAGCGTTTTCCAGAGCTGTTGGAACAGGGATCTGTTAAAACAATACTGTGTGGGCCTGGTATATATACACGTGCTTGAATGAAAATGACTCAACTAACTCTGGTTATCATCTTATGTTCAAAACAGCTTCGCTCACTGATACAAAACAAGAGTGAAGTAAACAAGAAATGGTGCTTGGCACACAGAGCTACTCAAATGAGCTTGAAACACACAAAACAGATTCCCAGCCATGTCAAAACACATATCGACATAATCCCACCTATGTTTCATGGTGTCTTCATGGAAAACCCCAGATATTACACGAACCGTACAACTTCAAAACATATTCTTTGAAAGTGTGACTCAAAGCTAGCATGAAATTCCACGGCATGGGGAACGAAACCGTCCTGGCTTCAAAATTAATCCCTGTTGTTTGGTGAATGACTGTTAAAGAACACCAATACTTAAGGATTAGCAGACCAACTGTGACCTTTTTTGCTTGTTTGTAAGAATGACTAAGAGAAGTCCAAGTCTTGCTGATAAAACAGAACTACGAAGCGAACGTATCTCTATATGCTCATATGTAACCATAACCTACCCTTCTTAACTTGACATGGTAATCCTGTGTAATGAAGAAAGAAATTATCTAAGGGGTGACGTCTTGCCTCAAGCAACATCAGAAGCTTTAGATTCAACAGGACCACTAAGCATGACAAAGGGACCCTTCATCAGTCGAGCCGTGCCTGTCCCGCAATTAGCGGCAGGCAGACTGAAAAGAGACCGCCGGTCACATTGTATTCCGTGAGACGATTTCCAAAGAGGGTCTAAGATTTCCAGCCACTCGACTCAAGATAAAAAAGGGCAAAGGAATGATAATCTGAGGAAAAAAATCTCTCTGAGAACTGTGGTGACACTTGCCTCAGGAGAGTAGGCATTAACTCAATGTGTTTTGTAGATATAGTAAATTTACCCCAACAATTGGAGACATGAGACTGATAGGCAATGACTCTACATTCTAAAGTCCTAAGTTACCATAGATAAAATCATGACATCAGTCAGCACCAGGTACCAACATGGACCTGATCCAACTAGTCTCTATTCTTACAGGCCTAAACTCAGACTGACCTGGATTCCAATGGAGATACACAAGTATTATTGTTCACTGTATCTCTGGAATTGGTAAGACACATCATGGCTACATTTATTTGATCAAAAACACTGTAATATTGTGAAATAATCTATTTGAATACATTTTAAAATCTAATTTATTTCTGTGATGGAAGGCTAGATTTTCAGCAGCAATTACTCCAGTCTTCAGTGTCACACGATCCTTCAGAAATCATTCTAATATGCTAATATTATAAATGTAATATAACATTCTAAATGTATTTACTGTCACTTTTGATCAATTTAATGCATTTTTTACTGAATAACAATATTCATTTCTTTTTTAAATAAAATAGTATTACACTATACACCCTACTAAATTTTGTTAATATATACAGTATTATGACCAAAAAACTGCCTATATATTAGAAAAAGTACGACAGTAAATAGAAAATACTATTTCTATGTAACACAGTTCTGAATATGGATCTTTAAACTCACATTGTAATACGAACAACCAGTAACTAAACATTGAACATAACAGTACCGTCATGTTTGGATTATTTCAAGCTGCATAAGAAAAAACATACAACTTTTAGTTCAGAGAGATAGCAATTTAATAACTATAATAATTCTCAGAAGTCATTCAGTCATAAATTGAGCTACACTTTATATTTATTAGTGCATGCAATCTGCAAAAATAATGCTTATCTTACACATTCAATTCAGAAAGCAAACTCACAACTCATCTAAAACAAGTACTTTTGGAACACTAGAATCAGGAAACACTGTAAGAATATTTTACAACTGTGTCCTGACCACATCAGTGGATGAATGCAGATGTTCAAGAGACATTAACAGATCCGAATATCCTGAAAATGATTCAGCTTTCAATCCTAACTTTGGAGCTCATCAGTAACTCAAAGCAGTTCTTCACTTCAGTCAGTACAAATAAATCAGTAAATACAAAGAAACAGTATTGTGGACAGGGTCTCACTTTACACAGCATTTATAGTTCATAAAAGGGATAACAGAAAAATTAAAGGCATAAAATTCCAGAACACTGGGGAAAACTGTGCCAAAGATTGTATAACACTGCATGGGGTAGAAAAAAAAAAGAAAATCTATTTCTCCATCTTTGGAGGCTTTGGAGCACTGGATCTGGGGCAATGGAAAAAGTCAACTCTCATGCAACCTGTCATCTAAACTGTAATTTTCAAGCATGCAGAAATGTAGCCAGGGTAAAAGGCATTATAAACCTGAAGCACTTCAATGAACTCCAAGTTCACCAAGTTACTGTACAACAAAGCAGCTTGGGAAATTTCAGCCAAAAACCCTGTAATGAGAGAGTCAACTGTTGACTCGTCCAGAATGACAGCCCTCCCTCGCTTGTTGTGTGGATAACTCTATAGCTTTGTAAAGGAATGGACTGGTGAATCTTTTATTGCTCTCTAAACGTTCTAACTACCCCACAATTGGCTTAATTCCCTTCCCTTTTTGTGAATGTCTCAAAGCATGGCACTGTGCCATCTGGCCTACATTACAGAGAAGAATGGAGGACTTCCTTCACTGTTTCCGTTCCAGCTTGGAGACAGGACAGTTGCGGTCTCTGAGCATGCTGAGCAAAGTGATGCTTTTGTGCTGATACAAGCCCACGCAATTAACAAAAAAGCTCCAAAGTGAAAACTACTCAGAACTTCCAGCCCCTGCAGTCTGTTTGTATTTAGCAAATTAGATGCATCCTTATGCATCTCAATAAACTGATTTGGCATCCATGGAGACACTTAAAGGGATAGTTCAACCAAAAAGTAAAATTTATATTTACAAACCCATTTGACTTTTTTTGCTCTGCAGAATTTTCCATTGTTGTTTAGTCTTCTGTCTCTGTGTTTCAGGGGCTGTTTGTCTTCCCAAATAAGATATAAGAGGGAATGTTTATGGGATGTTGTTGTGAAACAGTTTGGCATAACACTATACTTGTTGGATTTGTGTTTGTCAGACGAAGTCTGAGCTTTGAAACATACGCAACTAAGACTAAACTGCTCCTTGTTTATCACCATCACTTGTTCTCCTGTTTCTGCTCTTCTTTGGCTTTTCTCAGTCAACTTCTTGGCTGACAGAAGACTGTTGATAGAGTTTTGAGTACCAGACAAGGCTTGCTGTCAATGGGTTTTGGGTATTAGGCAATTTTGCAGACTAGTTGCTCTGTTACCAGACAAAACGGATATTTTCTGACAGGACCTGGATCTGGAACTGATATTTCTGGCATGGAGGCATGACCTAACAGAAGGATCATGTGACACTGAAGACTGGAGTAATTGCTGCTGAAAATGCAGCTTTACCATTACATTTTAAAATTTACTAAAGTGAGAGTGAACAAAAGATTTCTTTGAGTCAAATTAGTCAATGAATCAGTTGATCTTCATTGGAGGTGAAAATGATCATGGATTATGATGCTTCTGTTCCCATGCATGTAAAGGAAAGACCAGTGTTGTCATCAGAATTTTACCCTGTTGAGTTCCACAGAAAAAAACAAAAATGGCATACAGGTATGGAACGACATAAGAATTTTCTTTTTTTTTTTTGGTGAGCTATCCTTTTAATTCCCTCAAGTCTTCAAATAAAACAACTTCTTTCAAACTAAACATACATCCAAGTAAAACCCACACACCCCTGACTCACCACTCCTGAAATCAGAGAAGGGGAGGAAATGGTCACGGCACAATATTTGCTCCATCCCAGCATGCCTTAACATGCCTCTAGCTGTCAAGTCAAAGAAGAGAGAACTGAGAGGATCCTTTAATGCCATTTCATGTGACCTCCTATAGAAAAAGGTGTTGCTATAGAAAACAAGGTTTTTGCACCTGCCTCGAGAGGGCCTTAAGTCTCATTGCATTCTTCCCTTGACAACTAAAGAGCATGAATGATACCGGCTCCCATATCTGACCTCAGCCCCCATTCCCAGAACTCTCAGGAGAGACAGAATTGGGTAAAGGACCTCCGCAAATCTGTGTTTTGTTCTCAAGCCCACTGCTCTCGATGGTAATCTCCCCTGCCCAGGAGACAGACGTCTTTCACACCATTGGGGAGATAGATTTATGTGGAGTGAAACAAGAGAACTGTTCGTGGACACTGCAATGAATGAAGGAAAGGAGGGAATTCCAGACGTCATCTTTTAAAAGCTGCATCAAGGAGTGAACAGCATTAAAAACTATTTTAAAAACAGAGAATCTACAAAAAGAAAAGAAAAACCCATATCAAGAAGCACATATGGAGAAGCAATAGACGCTGAATTGCCTGGAGCGACTAAAGGTATCAGTTCACTGGCCTTTGCCCTAACAGTCTTGTGTGGTGTACAGTGGTGGTCATTCAAACCGCACTTTCATTCATGAGAATAAAGGCACTAGTATGGATTTCGTGGGACGTTGTATCTAGTTTCATGCAGCCCTGCGTTCAGCAGACTGTTACTTGGGACATGTAAACACTTCTTAAGCTGGTGGGAGGATAAAGTGCCAGGTAAGGGGATCTTAATTCTCACACAAGGGCCAAACAACGCTTTGTGCCTGACAAATCTACACCAGGTAGGCATCGAAACCATTTTCCTATTGGCAGCCCCTCATTACTGACCAATTGTCAAAATCTAATGCCGAGATGACTATCTGAGCAATCATATTTTATATATCTCCTACTGGAAAAAATGTAAAAGAAACTGCTAGGTTGGGTTGTGTGATATATTTATGATTCATTCAACATTATTTTGTTGGATATATAAAATTAACCAATATCAGGAATATTTCAATAATTTTAATGCAGTTTTACTTAGCCATTAAATTTCCAAATTATGAGTTCATTAGGACAAAGATATTTTATTGAACATTTGCTAAATTGGCTCAGTGGAGTTTAATCAATTTTCATTAATCATCTTTTTCAAAAAGTCAGTTTCAAAATATTGGTTCTTTCAGTTGATCTCAACTACATTTTAAAGTATGTTTTCCTTTTCCACTTAACATTTTAAATGTACTTTGCAATAATGTCTCTTTAGTCAAAAGGCTGAAAAATATTGACATTTTTCTTAAAACAATAATCGCACAGCCCTAGTGTCAGCAGTCATATACTTACATATGAAAATAATAACATGTCTGCATGCCATAAAATTCTCACTAAATCAGTGCTTGCAAGCAAGATAAAACAAGTTCAACTCATCTACTGCAATTACACATAATAATTGTTATAGAGAACAATTATTCAAAACCGTACTCGTGTGCCAGCTGTCATTTAGTAGACAGAAAATGAAAAATGAGTGTATTCAGACACATAAGAAGAGTGTATAAATTATTTTCTGTTGGCTCTAAGCTTTGTTAATTACCAATTTAAAAAAAATTAAAAAAATTAAAAAAAAAAAAAAAAAAAAAACTGTACAATCAGACTCAATTTCACAGTTTTCACATCTCCTCCTGGCTCACAAATGACAGGCCAAAAATCTCTCCTATCCAACTCAGATCCACTGAAGTGCAACTTTACACTGATGACAACAGACAGTAATAAAGATAACATACAGTTGTCCCAATCCCCACCCGTCTACCCCTCCTTATCAACACAATCTTCTTCCACAGCAGCTGCAAAAGCAAGACATTAACCGTAAAAACCCAAATAGGAAGTCAATCTATTATCTATTACACAATGCACCTTACAATAAAAGTACACACAGCGTCTACGTCCGCATAATGCAATTTCACCAAAAGTCAACTTTTCCTGTTTGCTTTTAACGCCTTTAAACCACAGGTGCATTTTCGGGGGAATTTGAGATGTGTACAGAACCCATTGGCCTGTCATTTGTCAAATAACGCTACAGAGGTAAACTCCCGCTACAATTACAGGTGAAGGGAGCGAAAAAGGTAAGGGTTTCAACCTGGGCAGGAAGGACTTCAGGAGCACTCATGGGCCGCTCAGTGGCTTATTAGCCATGATGATAGTAGGGTGCAGGCCATAAAGACTATTACAAATTGTCCTTTCATGACCCAAGAGCTGTAATTATGGTTTTCCTATTGGTTTTTGGCACTGAATTGCTGAAGCTCAGTGTGAGAGCAAGAGGTTCAGACACCAAGGACAGACGCTACACAAAAAAAATACAAACAACAGCTGCTAGCGCTTACAGCCTCACCCTGAAAAGGAAGAAGACATGCTACAGCAAATTCAGATCAAAGCAAAATATCTAGTGGTATGAGCCGGTAGTACATGCCTGCAAATATCTTCTAGAATTCAGTTGTGGTTTAAAGCTCAAAAAGCTTTGAAGATCACTAAATCACCACTTAGAAAAGACCTAATTGTCTCAGGAAGATATCATTTAGACAGAGCTGCGTTTATATGGCACTGGACCAAAATGAGAGACCTTTCAGTTTTGACCTCATGAATAGCCACAGCGCACACCTGCTTTTATTGAGAGGACACAAATGCACTTGTGGAACAGCTGATAGCTCATTGTGCAAAGCAAACAAAGAGCGAATCCAACTTTGTGACCCAATAAAGTTAAAGAAACCAGTTTAAATGGAGACCCAGCTGACAAAAAAAACATGACCAACTGGTCTTTAACCTGCAAGTTGCTTAAAGGAATAGTTCACCAAAAATTAAACGTCGCTTAAAATTTACACTCCCTCAGGCCATCCAAGATGCATTTGACTTTGTTCCTTCACTGTAACAAATTGAGAAATTTAGCATTACATCACTTCCATAAGTACATAATTCATAATAACACTTCATCCAATGAAAAAGTTCATCCCCTGTTTTCCTCTCACATCAAAATCAACATATTTGTTTAGAACTGTTTTAGACCGTTTCTGCTTGTAAACAGTGCTTGATCTATGCATATTTCTTTCCTGAGTCAGACTAGACGACTTTTTCACTGGAGAAAGCAATATATAAATGATGGACTTGTATTTTAGCTGAAAGCAAAGGTTTAAAGTTTAAAACACACAGTTTTTAATTTCACTTGATGTTACTGGAGTCACGTGGATTATTGTGATATTTTTATTAGCCGTCTGAACTCCCATTCTGACGGCACCCATTCACTTTGGTGAGCAAGTGATGTAATGCTAAACTTCTCCAAATCTGTTCTGATGAAGTAACAAACTCATCTACATCACAGATGGCCTGATTGTAAGTAAACGCTAATCAAATTTCCAGTTTTGGGTGAACTATTGCTTCTGGACATGATGCTTTTCTAGGGCTGATGAGTATAATAAACAAATCAGGTTCTAAATTAAATGCATCAAACAAAACAGCAACCTACATACCTGCTACAAATACTCCACTCCTGATCTCATCTGCCCTAGATATCGGACATTACACATGCTATTAGAATGCACACCCTTTAAACCCCCCAAACTATTGTGTGGTAAAGTAAAAATGACAAGCATTAAGGAGAAACATATGTTCTCATCCCTGTCACTGAATGTTAGCGGTACCCTCTGTTCTTGCAGGATTACTGTGAATAGATTACGACACTGTGCTGTAAAACACAGATGTGTCGCAGTCAGTTCCCATTCATCACTTTGGTCCCCACCCTTATAGCTGGCATACTGGAGTATCACTTCTCCAAAACATGCATCTATTTAAAGCAAATCTGCAAGACTAGTGATAAGACATTATTTGGCCATTTTGAGTTTATTGGTCGATAACTGCTTGTCTAATTAACAAAAAAGAGAGCTCGTTTTGACCCATCAAATGAATTGCCTTGAACACCACAGTGTTAGGTAACTTTGCTAGACTGTTCCAAACAATAAAGTCTCAGTCTGTGTTGCATATGTAGCCTAGATAGGTTTCAAATTTTGTGAGGCAAAAAGCCACAGGCAGCACAGCATGCAAACCTACTACATGAACTTTCAATCTCTGGTATATATTTTTCATGTTGGAGTGTGAGATGGCTCACTGCATATACTGTAGGTCATTGCTGGGTCAATTTGACTAGCTAAACACATTAACCATGAAAAATAACAACATAAATCGCTGAATGATGTGGGAGAGGAAGTATATTCTCTGTGCATTCCAAGTATCTGAACAATTTTTGTTTACTTTCGGATGCTAAACTATTTTGTGTTGGGTCACTGCTTGATGTTATAAAATATGGTCCTGTAGCAAAATCATTTAAAAACCACTGATCTAGAGAGTTTATCATAAAAATTTAGGTTTTTAATTTGCATGAAGCTGAATACAAACAAATTGCTAATATCCTCCATGCAACTCATGAACTATTAATGTTGTGAGAACATCGCATACAGTATGGACTATGAACATTTACATATCCAGAACACACACAATGGCTAAAGATAGACAAGTTTGGAACGCTTTAATTTAAATTTTAAGAGTGGGAAAAAAAGAAACGAGAGCTATTAGTCTCCTTGACAACTTTGCAAATCCTCTCCATCAACTGTTACCAGATCACAATGCCTCCAGTTTAATGACAAATCCAGACTCTTTGTACTGATGAGGTACATGAGAAGTGCACAAACACACATTCTCTCTCTCTCTTACTCACTGACCCTCTCTCACACACACACACAGTTTAGCCATCTCTTGATCCCAGGGGCTCCCATTCTCACAAAGTGGGTTAAATACAGCCCATTTAGCTCAGGGATAATGCTGTCTCCACTGCTCCCCTTAAAAAGAAGAGGTGGGTTAAAGAAAAATCCAATTCACATCTCTGCATCAACACCTCTCAGCCAGAGAAACGGGCCCCCACTAGAGTCTGAGTGGGAAAAAGACTCGGCTATAAGTGGGTCTGTTTATTGACTGGAAAATCCATGGATTTCTGAAACCACATGAGTTGCTGAACCAGGACAGAATCAAGAACATCCCTCTGCACTTTTAATTTCTTCTAAAAGAATGGTAATACAAATGGAAAAATGTCCAAGTTGCAGTCCACACAAAATAGTGGATGTTGATTTTTACCGCCAAGCTCCAGAAAAGAAAAAAAAGCACCATTAAAAGCACGCAAATCTGAAAATAATGACAAAATAATTCATTTCTAGGTGAACTCTTCCTTTAACAAAAGCACTGCCATTCACCTACAAGAATGCTGCCACTGGCTAAAAGGTCACGCTTCACATATGGATCACGCCCTTTCATCAAACACACCATAGATCATCTGTGTAAAAAGTAAATAAACTCAAGGGCTTCTAAGTTGTAATGATTAAGTTTTATCTGTGTCATGAAAATGAAGGCATTCCGTTCATTTTAAAATATGATTAACAAATAATTTAGTGCCTGTGGTTGTTCAAGGACTCAGTAAAACATGTTTAGGCACAAATTAACATAAATCTAGCATCAAAACTCGCATTTAAAGTCATCATGTCATATCATGTTTAATTCACCCTTTTTAACCTCCAAATTTCCAACAATAAATTATTCCATAATGGAAATGCAACAAAAAGTTGATGCTGTTTTCTGAAGGGGATGTAAATGCTACAAGATCATCAATCCAACAAGAAACAGATGAGATATGTATGTAATAATGTAACTAATTATAAAGAATCAGCTGTCAAAGAGGTGTCAGAATTACAAAAGTCCAGATATATAATAAAAAGAGGAAATAACTACAAACTAACTTTGCTTTTTCTATTGCCAAAGTATAAAATTGTTTATAGACCTATTGTATAAAATCAATTTCAAATATGCAACTGGGTTTGAAACTTAAAAAGCTGGTCTAACTAAAGCACTGCACAGAGAACAGGTCATTGAGGTTATTTGGTCTCCAGGTATCAGAGCACGGAGAAAGCTTTGTTTTGGGGAAAAGCGTATTGTTACTTGCAACCCCAGAGCTCTCAACAGGACTTTCCTGCCTCCTATCGCTTAGGCATCCATATACAGCAGGTGGGAACCCTTGTTTGCTGTGATTTTTAATGCATAATTTCGTCCAGCGATTAAATATCCCGGTTGGGTGTCCTTTTACAGCTGTTCTCCTCCGGCCTGCTGTGCAGCCTCAGGCCACGATCAGGCACAAAGCGACAAAATGATGGCAAGACAAAAGAAAAGTCCACTATGGGGCAAGAAAGCAGTCTGGACTCAGGCAGTCCTAACACAATATCAGTCTTTTATATAAAGTGAAACTGATCTGCTATTATTTAAACTACAGAACAGCTCTTTCTCAACTATAAAACGATCAAACATACATTGACATGAAGTTACACAGTGAACACTAGATCTCTGTTACCTTTTCAAAATCATTTGGCACATCAAGAATTTACTACTGCCCATAAATCTGTAAATCCAACCAGAGAAACAGACCTTCAAGCTATCTATTATTTGAGATGAAACACTCCAGTATTTTAGTGCCTCAATCAAAAATGCAGACGGCACACCCACAAACTTTAATGCAAATCTGTCTGTTATCCTTCTATAATGAAATGACAGCAACAGTGATCTCTGTCAATCAAATATTTATAAAGAGGTTCTCAGTTTCTTAGGCCTGCCACACATGACAGCTGTACAGACCTTTTCTTAATTAAATGGTCTGCAACTGAAGTCAGGGGAGAATGATACACAACGGAAGACACACTATAACTTCCAAAACTACTGTATGGTGTAGGCAGATCCCATAAACCACAGCAGAAACTTCAAACAAATCCAGGTTAATGCTCACGAAATCACTGAGAAAGACACCAGATGGAGGAAAACAATCTGTAAGCACATTTTGGCCTAAAGTCTCTAATAACATAGCAAAGAGAAAAATTAAACACACCTAGTTTAAACCAAAAAAAAAAACACCCTGAACCTGTAAAAATATTTTGATAACATGCACCAGAGAAAAACAGACAAGTCTGGAAGATGTGTTTAGATAGATAGATAGATAGATAGATAGATAGATAGATAGATAGAATTCAAAAGCACCATAGGCCAAGTAAACTAGAATTAACTTTAAAAAGTCAGTCACATTATAAGATGGTCATTCTGCTGTCTTTGCTCAACAACTGTAGCATTACAGATAATAAAGTCTGTCTCTCGACGTTCCAAAAAGTCTTAGGACACAAGTGCCTGTGGTCCAGCTCGCATCCCGTGTGGATCTGTACTCACCTCTCCTCTGCGATGCAGCTGGTGATAGAGCAATGAACACGCAGCAGAAGAACCGCTCCAGAAACGCGAGACACCTGCAACCATGAACCACAACTGTTTTTGTTTTGTCCATCTTAATAAGTTGCACTCCAAAAAGCTTTTCCCTAAAGTGCATTTCTCACTTATACCTTCTTGCCATTTCAGTTTGTAAAACTGATCTGCTCCGACAGCTACATGGGATCCTGGCTGGAAGGTGGATGAAAGTTTCCTGCTGTAGAGTTAGCAGAGCCCTCGCGCCGGTGCAACAGCTGATGAGAGTGATCCGGGAGCCGCACTGATGAAGAAGACTGAGCGGGAGGACAGAGGCACACGAACAGTTCACAAAGAATCCGCTGGGTCCTAAAGCCTTTCCGGCTTGGGCTGACTGGACAACCCACCTACCTGCGCTCTCAGGCCCTGTGACGCCACGAATTCTGGATATCAAGTACGGAAGCCCTAAGAGATCATGCATTTTTTTTCTTGTTCTGCATTTATTAATATTAATCCATGTTAATTTAAACATTACATTACTGAAATGTGTTTGTTAACATTAGTTAATGTACTGTGAGCTAACAAATGATAAACAATATATTCACACTAAAGATTCACTAAAGATTAAAAAATGCTTTAAAATATATAATGCTCATTGTTAGTTAATATTAGCTAATGCATTTACTTATGTTAACAAATTGGACCCAATTGTAAAACCAGTTCACCCAAGAATTATGTTTTGCTTTTTTTCCTGTGACCTCAACAGAGCAAAACAGAACAAAAGTTGTTTTCTTAAGAACTTGACTCTTCATTTTTATTATTTTTATTTTAATCTTAATAATTGTTTTCTTTGAGATCTCAATTGCTTTAGTTTTTTCACGATCTAGAAATACAAAACCTATTTCTAAGTGGAATATGAATGACTGAATTGATCAGAAGAATGTTTTCTTCTTTTGAGAAACTTCAGTCATGGAAACAAGACAGAAAAAGAGATTAGAAGGAAAAAAACTGATTCTTCAAAAATTGTTCTTTTGGAAAAACATGTTTTTGCCATCAGATTAGACAAATAAATGTACAAAATTCAAATTCTTGGGTGAACTAGATTATGTAACATTATTAAATGCATTGGCTTCTATAAACAATCAAAGAACAATATATTGTAAATCATCTTTATAAATGTTAGTTAATAAAAATTTTAATTCTTTGTTCATGTTTGTTCATGGTGCATTAAATAATATTAAAAAATACTGCTTTTTGAAATTAAATTGTTGCATATTTTGTGTAAACAGAGCAAATATGTAGTAAAAAATATATATATATTATTGTTAATCATGTGGCTTTATCTGCAAGTCTGCAGAAACCTGTTGTGGGGGAGGAAAAAAAACTTGATGGATTTCTTTGATGAAGCTAGATGAGTCTTTATTTGATAGCACTGCCAGCATGTTGGCAGACAGATCGTTCACAGTAAATCACTGGCATCACTTTTATTAAATGATAACTGTGTAATATCTGCGCCACCGTGGCACCAAACAAAAATGCAAAAACAATTACGGCACTCTCTCTTATTCGCTAAACAAACTGCACATTTTGTTTACTGACACTAGTGGTGCAAAAGTAAATCGGCATCACCAAACTGATTTGCAAAAATAATGACAATTTCAAACAGGTTTCCTAAACAACTCCCTGTCAAACATTGGTCACCAAGTGAACAGTCCTGCTGCAAACTCACACCACTGCTTGTGTCAATGTCGCTATGTCAGGTTGGTTGAAACAGAGCAATGTTTTGATAACCAACAAAACCTTACCTACAGTTGTCTCTGCATGTTAAACTTGGATAGCATATTGTATTTTAACAATATGACATCACCTTGTTGTACTGAGGAAAGTTTGAACTGCCATTAAGAAAAGGGGTCAACAGAAAAGAAACAAATCTGATCCTGTCAATGAATGGGAATAATTTCGAATGTGTACAGAGTTCCTCCTATGCTTCCAGCCCTAATTTGTCTTCCAGATGAACTTGTCACCGGCGCTCTTGAGAGAAGCATGACCTAGAGTTCAATTTTAACTTGGGGTTACGTGGTGTGCTTGTGCAATGCAAAGGATAAGGTGAAGTCCATTGTGAGCAGAGTGCTTCTAACAAATAAAAGTTAATCACTCCTCAAATATGTCTGTCACTGTCTGGTATGCTGTCAGTTAGAATGGACTCATAAAATCAGAATCCAGATAAGATGTGTCCAATGAGCGCAAGACATGATAATTCTTCAGATTCTTATGGATTGCAAATGCTCTTTCGTGACCACTTTGGGTAAACATGCTTCTAGACATGGTATGAGATTAAACAAAGATCCTTTTAAGAGTGATCACAAAATATTTCCGGTTTCTTTCAAGTTGAACCCAAACCACACATTCTTTACAACAAGTGCGAGGTAAAAGAACCTGTCACCCAATCAGATTTATGCACCAGTGTGAATTGGGTCAAGAAGAGTGCAGCTTTTGTTTTCCCAGTCAGGTCAGCTTTCCTGGGAACAGCAGGTCACCCAGAGAGGAAGAGGAACAGACACACACACACACCTACGGCTTGGGGAACACCCACTGGCACACATGCATGCATGCATACAGCAGTAAGGCCGTCTCATCAAAGCATCTCCAGCATGTTCTCATTATGAGCACTCTGCACCATGGGTAACCTCTCACTGAGGAGGAGAGGGAGGAGATGGGGGGGGGGGAATCGCTGAGGAGTCTGATGCTAGTTGAGTTCAGTCACTGCCTCTGGAGTTAAAGCTGTGATCAGCAGCTTGCAGGCTGCTGTTGAAACACGTTTGCAGCCCTGATGAGCTTTGCATTCCTATAGAAGCACAGAATGCATTAAGAACATGGCTGGAAATATATATAAATGGAAATGCAAAATATTCAATGTTCTATTCAATGTTCATAATCATCTCAAACCAACCTTTCTTTTCTTTTTTTTCTTAACTTATATAAGACAGAGGCACATTAAACAGTAATGATAAAGAGATTTATGTTTAAACTTCATATTATCATTAACTGATATTTATAGATTATTTACAGTCCCTCTGGTAGAATCAACAGACTCAACAAAGACAGGCAAAAAAAGTACTTTAAATACTATAAGAACAAAAACAATATGTTGTCTTTCTTTACATTCTGTGAATTCTGTGGCTCTTATTGGCAAGCAAAAGCTTGCTGCATTAATGCTGAATATTACAGTAGGTTTAAGCCAATAGCACCACACAAAATAGCTATTTTTCTATAATTTTGCAATGGTTTTTGCACTCTATGCTATTTGTGAACTGTAAGATGTTGTGTTTGAAGGTTATTTATTTACATAAAGTATGGGTAAGATGTCTGTGTAGATTTTATAGTGATCAGCAGTGGTAATTCATCAAAACATGATCAAGTTGAGCACACCTATATATATTTTGATATTAACAAAAACTAAAAAACAAACTATTAAAAACATTTCTGTTAACTGAAATAAAAATGAAAATAAAATGTAAAAATTTGATGATAAACCAAACAAAATTAGAAATGCTGCATGGCTTAAGTTGAAGTACTAAAATTAAAACTGAAATACTTTTAAAAAAAAAAATCTTAATAGAAATATAAAAAATGCTAAAAACAAAAACACATTTCTAAAAACTTGACATTAAAATTATATATACATATATATATATATATATATATATATATATATATATACACACACAGTGCCTTGCAGAAGTATTCAAACCCCTTCATTTTTTTCACGTTTTGTTATGTTGCAGCCTTATGTTAAACCACTTTAAATTACTTTTTTCCCCACAACAATCTACACTCCACACACCATAATGACAAAGCAAATAACAGGTTTTTAACATCTTTGCAAATTTATTAAAAATAAAAAACTTAAATGATTCCATTGCATAAGTATTCAAACCCTTATCTGGGACAGTTGAAATTTAGCTCAGGAGCCTTCATATTGCTTGTAGATGTTACTACACTTTGAGTGAAGTAAACCTGTGTCAAATTCAATTGAATGGGTATTATTTGGAACGGCACACACATCTTAATAAAAGGTCTAACAGCTGAAAATGCATATCTAAAACTAAGCCCTGAGGTCAAAAGAACTGCCTGTAGAGCTCAGAAACAGGTTTGCATCAAGCCACACATCTGGGGAAGAGTTCAGAAAAAAATCTGCTGCA
>JAFVLL020003557.1:0-26392 GCA_021397915.2 Tor tambroides | reverse complement strand
AAAAAAATGTAAATATGAATGGGAATATACTTCAGAGATATTTTACTCATAAGAATTTCCAGGGGTGCCAATAATTGTGGCCAACATGCACTGGAAAACATTTATTTTATCATGAGATTTTCTCCCCACTTTCAATTGTTTTACTTCAATGATAGGTTAGAATTTTGTGAATTTTTTGAATGAAAGATCAAAAGGATAAAAAATGCAGATTTATTTTCACAGCCACCTTTGCTCAGATTTGCCAAGGGTGCCAATATTAGTGGAAGGCACTGTATAAATGATCACATATTTATTATCTGTTGTAATATCTCAGTGTTTATCATCATACCACATGACGGAACTCAGCTGCTAGGCATCCACTAGATTCATCCAAGGTCATAACTTTGTTAACATTACCTAAGATAAGGAAATTCCCAAATCTAGGAGATTACAACAAGCCACTGCATCAGTGACAACCTGTGACACGCAGAAAAAAATGAAATGTCCTGCTCTATGTATGTATTTTTAATTACGAACTGTGAGTAATAAGCTAATTCAATAATTGTTATTAGCCTTTATTTGTGCTCTTTGGGTTAATGTAATATGTTACATACCCTTTCACTGTATCCATCCCAGAAAAACCTCTGAATGAGAAAAATATCCATAAATACACAAATGTGCAGGTCAAATATAAACAATGCTTTGCAATAACATTTTGATAAAAATTTTAAGGTAGGAATCATCTACATTAAAATTTTATTACGATTTGTCAGAGATTTTTATCAAAGAATTGAAACTATTCAGAAACATTCAATAGATAGATAGATAGATAGATAGATATTTACTTACTTGTCAATAGAGATTTTGACCTTGGGTTGAGAGTTCAGTTCAGGACGTTTGACTAGTAGTCTATAGTATCGTAAAGCACAATTTAAGGAATGGCAATTACTGTTTATTAAAACGAGTGCCGTTACAGTGTCTGTTGATATAACAATAATCAGTGAAACCCACCTGATCTTGACTGTGAACTGAAAAATTTTTAACAGCAAGGGTCTCCGAGGATGCCACGGCATACATGGCTGTCTCTCCACCACAAGAGAACTGAAAGACACATCACAACAGATTTCATGTCCAGGTCTGTAACCTTTTTAGAAGTGACACACCACAAAATATATTCAAATTCCCCCATGAACCCACAAATCCTTCCATCAGAAAAGCTTGTGCTCTTCATATAAAGACACAGAAAGGTATGAATGGCTAAGGTGTCGTGTCTCACTTTAATAAAATGTTTTTGAAGAGTGAAAGGGCCTGCTCATCCAGCTGGCTCTTGCCCAGAGTGAGGGGGTCATTGTTGTAGGTGAATTTCTGCACCAATTCCTGAACTTTGTTCAGCTGCTGACGGATCTGCTGCAGACAATCTGCCACCTCTGTGAACCTGAAGAGCAATTAGATCATAATTACAATTCATTCCTTAATTCACCCAATCATAAACACAAAGCAACATGTTGTTCTGGGCCATAAATAAATAAATAATAAAAATGAATGCAAGTAGATCTGTATGTAACTCAGCATCACTCTTGTACACACACATAACTTTATCAGACTTTTAATTAGTCCTTTAACCATTTACAAAAACACATACATTTATGAATCAATTTCATTTCTGTAGGCTACTACCGTTCTAATCTGAACATGATTTGAACATTTTTTCAATGAATGAAACGAATATTTAAACATAAGTTATTTGGAAAAAAAAATCTCATTATTTTCTGATGTTGTTGCAGTTGCAAACCCTATCGAAGTAGATTCAATCCGGATTCAGTTGAGAGCCGATTTAGTCCGATTACTGAATGAAACATGAATCATGGCAACGATAATGTTTTTTTGGAAACGAAGCCCACTTCGGTTATGTGAACTGAATCACTGAAAAGAATCAAACCAAAAACGATCGATTTACTTCTACTCGCCTGCTTATGGAATATTGATGCGCCTAGATCTACGGCAGATTTTCAGTGAGTTGCTTAAAACGCTATTAGCTTATTTAAGAAGACTTGGAATAAAAGGAACGAATCATACAGACCCAGACTGCTCTTATGAACTTATGATCCTTTTTGTGTTTTTGGAGCTCGGCAGTCAGTGCTATTATATTGAAAAGACTCATTTTGGATGTGGATGTCCTTCAGAAATTCACCTTTTTCAAAACATGAGAGTGAGTAAATGATACAAAAACAGTAGCATTATAATAATTGCTCTGTTTTGTTTGCATTAGGCTATTTTCTGTCCAGGAAATAGCACCTGCTAGAGGTTCTCACCAGCTTTGCAGCTGCTCCAGACAAGTGTTGTGTGGACCTCCGATGCAAGCCATCTGCTGTCTCTTCTTCCACTCAGGTAACTCTTCTGATATGAGTGTGAGCTGGATCTGCTCCACTAGAGTCAGTGCATTAGCAATTTCTTTCATCACCATCTGCACACAATACGTATACAGGATGCTATCATGCTACCAATGTTCTGAGAAAAACTGCGACATCAGCCACATTCCTACAGATATTAATGTTCACGAGGTTAAACTTGCAGATAACTCTGCGTGCAAATGTGTGTTTACTGACCTACCTTTTTTTTATGTTTAGGTCAGTAAACATTTGTCCAATGGCCTCCTCCTGTTGGCTCTCTTTTGTTGTATGACCCTTTGTTTCAGCCTTGACTGAAAAAAAGTGCCATAGTAATTTGAATAAGATACCTGCACACTCTTCTTTAGGATGTTTACTTTATGGTCCAACTCTTTTTGTTGTTCCATCATACCTCCCTGTGATGAGTCAGTGTTACCCTTCGATGAATGTCTATAAAAACCTTGTTTAAAAAAAAAAAAGGATGGATGGATGACATACTTGAGAATCAAGTGCCTTCTCCTCATTCAGGGTGTTGGATATGTTCATAGTCATGTGAAGAAGATCCTCCTAGAAGAGCTCATAATACAGGTCCTTTTCAAAAAATTAGCATATTGTGATAAAGTTCATTATTTTCTGTAATGTACTGATAAATATTAGACTTTCATATATTTTAGATTCATTACACACAACTGAAGTAGTTCAAGCCTTTTATTTGTTTTAATATTGATGATTTTGGCATACAGCTCATGAAAACCCAAAATTCCTATCTCAAAAAATTAGCATATTTCATCCGACCAATAAAAAGAAAAGTGTTTTTAATACAAAAAAAAAAAAAAAAAGTCAACCTTCAAATAATTATGTTCAGTTATGCACTCAATACTTGGTCGGGAATCCTTTGCAGAAATGACTGCTTCAATGCTAAGGCATGGAGGGCAAATCAGCTCAGGCACACAGTGTTATGGAGGCCCAGGATAGCTTCGATAGCGTCTTAAGCTCATCCAGAGTGTTGGGTCTTGCGTCTCTCAACTTTCTTCACAATATCCCACAGATTCTCTATGGGGTTCAGGTCAGGAGAGTTGGCAGGCCAATTGAGCACAGTAATACCATGGTCAGTAAACCATTTACCAGTGGTTTTGGTACTGTGAGCAGGTGCCAGGTCGTGCTGAAAAATGAAATCATCTCCATAAAGCTGCTAGCTGCATTTGACCTCGCCTTTATAAAACATAGGGACGAACACCAGCAGCTGACATGGCACCCTGACCATCACTGACTGTGGGTGCTTCTGACACTGGACTTCAGTACTTGGCATTTCCTCTCCCAGTCTTCCTCCAGACTCTGGCACCTTGATTTCCGAATGACATGCAAAATTTGCTTTCATCCGAAAAAGTACTTTGGACCACTGAGCAACAGTCCAGTGCTGCTTCTCTGTAGCCCAGGTCAGGCGCTTCTGCTGTTTCCTGGTCTGGGTGGCTTGACCTGGGGAATGCGGCACCTGTAGCCCATTTCCTGCACACGCCTGTACACGGTGGCTCTGGATGTTTCTACTCCAGATCAGTCCACTGCTTCCGCAAGTCCCCCAAGGTCTGGAATCGGTCCTTCTCCACACCTTTCCTAGGGTCCGGTCACTCCTTCTCGTTGTGCAGCGTTTTCTGCCACTGCGCTTTCCTTCCTACAGACTTCCCACTGAGGTGCCTTGACACAGCACTCTGGGAACAGCCTATCTGCTCAGAAATTTTTTCTGTGGTTCCCATCTTCTTGCTTGAGGGTGTCAATGATGGCCTTCTGGACAGAATAATGGTAGTCTTACCATTGATGGTGTTTTGAGTAATGAAACTAGGCTGGGAGTTTTTAAAGCCTCAGGAATCTTTTTGCAGGTGTTTGGAGTTAATTAGTTGATTCAGATGATTAGGTTAATAGCTCGTTTAGAGAACCTTTTCATGATATGCTAATTTTTTGAGATAGGAATTTTGGGTTTTCATGAGCTGTATGCCAAAATCATCAATATTAAAACAAATAAAAGGCTTGAACTACTTCAGTTGTGTGTAATGAATCTAAAATATATGAAAGTCTAATGTTTATCAGTACATTACAGAAAACAATGAACTTTATCACAATATGCTAATTTTTTGAAAAGGACCTGTAGGAGAAATTTGTCCAAAGTGCTACAAAAAATATATATATATTTATTATATCTTAAATACAACATTTAGAGAAAACAGAGCGGAGAGACATTTATAGAATGTGTACCAGTAGCTTGTGGTTGCTTGGTTTCGTTTTGGTTTGCTGTACCAGGAAATTGTTGCAGCATGTGAGAGTCATGTATACTTAGAATAAAATACTACCATACTTCTTCTACAAGCATGGACACTAAATGAATCGGTTGACGCAGATATTAGTTAGTACAGCATTTCTACCAAAAATAAATGAATTTTTTTGCTACTTCTCAGGACTTTTGTTTATGTGCCCATGGCTTTAAACTAATAAAATTAATAGGAAAAATTACAGATACTGAATGCAGTGACATGATTTGATTTATTTATTTGGAATTAGTGTGTAATGCAAATGTAACATAGAAGCTTGATACAGGAGTTGAGAATCCATCTGCAGCTTTTATTGAGAATCGGAGCCAAACAAGCAGGGGTCAAATCACCGGCAAACAGCAGTGCACATCAAAACAACAGTGAACCGTAACACTGGCGAACTACTCAGAAAGACACACGGGAAATCAATACTTTGCACCGTGCCAGTGTTTGAGTGCAGCTTATATGGTGCACCTGATAGGGAACAGGTGTGTGTAATTTGTTCCAGGTACGGGGCTTATGGGAAATGTAGTCCAAGATGGCAACTGACTAGGATCGGCTTCATGACAGCAAAAGTAATAAAAAAAAGTATTTGTTTTCATTGTAATATCAACCAATTTGTATGTTTCCATTTATCAACACTGTTTTTTAATGGGTTGAATTGAATTTCTAAAAAATGTAGTTATATCCATTATACGATTGCTTTATAGTTCAACATAACCTTTTCTAATAATGTTAAACCATTATTAATTTTCCTTTGGCACATTTTAAGTGTTAAGAAACTCTTCATTCAAAGTTAAGCTTGTAAATGCGTTGTATTTAAAAATGAATATTCAGTGCATGGATTATGAAATGTAATTATCAAATCTTTAATAATATTGAAAATAATACATAATAAAAATACCCAAAGAATTAAAAATTCTGCCTGAGGCTTTTGGTAGATTTGGAAACAATAATTATTTATTTTGCAGTCCAGTTTGGTGCCAGACTTAAAGACTTTATCTTTAAGCTTCATAAATATTTCCATTAGGAGAAAAAGGTGGATGAAAAGGAGAAACTGCTGTTGAAAAAAAAAAGTTTAATACATGAATATAAACCATTTATTAGTCTTTATTATTACTTCACATTATGTAACAGACTGTTAGACCTGGATTGGATCTGTGACAGTATTTCTGACTGTAGTTGATGTTTATTTCTGTTGGACTGTATCTAGCTGGTGTGTGTGTACATGTGCTTAAGGCAATTTTATGAAAAGATATTTTAATGTGCAAAAATAAATAAGTGCTTCACAAGATGGAGAAGAATGTCCTTTTCACAAACAAATGTCTTCACAGAAACAGCTTTTCAGAGTATTTGTATATATCCATTACGACAAGTCTCTTTATCTGAGCGACTAGTACAAAGAAAATTAAAATCCATGCAACAACATGCAAGTTTCTTTACCATATGTTCACATTTTTAGATAAACAAACAAACAAAAAGAACAGGATAACACTGTTTTAAGTGTATTCAATAATTTGACAGGAGGAAATGACTCCTCTTCTTCACACAAGTGGAGAATAAATGTAGTAGGTCCTTATATAGTACAGAGAAAACCCGTGCAAAGATAAATCATATGGGTATCACTATTTGTTTCCATTATTCACTATAGATATCTGTGTGCCAGATACAACACTTCTAGAAACAGATTCGCTTTCCTCCATAAAAACGTTCTGGATTAAATTTAGATGCATGGGTGGAGAAACGTTCCTCATATCAGTTTTGCCTTGAGGTGCTCTAACACTTACGAGGTCTTGAAAAAGGTCTAAAAACAGAGACAAATAAGACATGAATATTGTTTTTCAGTAACAGAAACACATAAAGTAGAGAAAAAGAAAAGTAATAACTTACTCATCTGACACAGAAATGATGCGCCTGCCTATATATGGCCTGATATATGACTTAGGTTTGTCTATCTCCATCTCTTCTGTATCTGAGGGACAAAAGACAAACAATGTAAGGTATGTCGATATTGACAATACACACAGACATTCTCTTTAACATACTGTTAAAAAGTTTTTGAGCAAGTCCCACTAACTTGTTACATCAGCAAAGTCCCCAAATGGTCTTTGTAAACAGTAGTATTGTTTTCTACCATGCATGGAAAAGCTGCTTTCATTAAAATAAATGGCACCATATACTGTATGTATACATACATTTAGAAGAAAAATGTCCTATAATATATTAAAATACAGTGTATGTATTTTGTGATGTTGTACCCTTAAGATTTGCATCATAATCTTATGTAGCAGGCTTTTTTTTTGAATGAATGAATGGTTAAATAAAGAATATCTACCATCAGAAGAGCTGATATAGTAGCGACCAAAGGCGTCATCTTTTGGGATGTCTGGGTAAAGGTAGATGAGAGGGTTCACTGGAATCTTCTGTGCAGCAGTGAGGGTGTAGTCGCGGATGACGTTAGGCAAGGAAATGGAGGCCAGATCTGATTTAGTGTAGGGCTTCACTGAATGCGTCTTAGGTTCACCTGTATTTGATGACATTTATTCACGTACATTAAAAGACTGCAAGACGGATACTGTTTTTCTAAACAATAAATAAATGATAAAATACTGCAATTCAAACCAGCACACACACCGTCCTGTGAATACTCCACCCATGTGATGGTGATTCCTCCGTCTCGGCAGGATTCACTGAAGCGCAGAAGGAAAGTGCCCGGGAGTTTGTCGCTCAACAAAGCCTTCTCTCGCTCTTTAGTCAAAAACCCTATAATATACCTGTATATATGTGAGAAAAAGAAATTAAATTAGAATTGGACTGGATAAAAATGGCAAAGAAATCTCTAGATTCATGGCAGTGCAATACTATAAATTGGAATATAGTTTTAGAGAATGGAGATTTTGGCATATTATCATGCTGTTTCGGGTTAGTTGACTTGAAGCTGTGTCATATATTTTTGTGTGAAAAAAATATATTAAAAAAAAAAGTAGGATGGGACTTAGATTTTATCTATTGGGAATTGTTTGGATTGTGAAAAGTGGGAGTTATATATGAAAATGAAGCAAGCAGAGGCAGCGTTACACTTTGATTAAAGATTACAAAGACAAGCACATTTTTTTCTTTGGAATAAAAGCAGACTGATGAATCCTACACAATAAAACCAGAAAGAAAATGGGGTGAATGTTTATTTCATGTTGACTTTCAAATTTAAATTTGTTAATCTGTTACTCTCAAAATGAAATTAGAAAAAATAAAAAAAATAATTAAAAATGTAAAAATAATTTTTGGAATTCTAGGAATTAAAAAAAGAACACAAGAAGAAGAAGAAACATTGGCTGATTGTGCACATCTAAAATGGAACACATTCTAATATATAGCAGACAGATTGTTAAAGCCCTAGATGGTACAGTATTTTTATGCCTTTGTCTGTAATGATAGATCTCTTACCCATCATTCCAGATGTTGAGCAGGTGTCTTTTAATAAGGTCCAGAATTCCATCTATCCACAGCCAGAATGGTACACCCCTCTCATTAGGAGACATCTAAGTGAAAACACAAGTTATTTACTCTGCTTCCATTTTATTAGCTAAAGCACTGGCATGGCATTGCTTCATCAATGTTGATGTGACAATATTTATTGCACTTCACTTTAAAATAAATATAATATAAAATATATTCAGTTAGTGTCGAGTTCTGAAAGCACAGCTGTTCTTTGTGGTATCAGGTTCTTCCGCGGTCTCACTAAGTTTTGTTTTAGTAGTAAATCATGTGGTGACAGCAGAGGAACGAACAAAAGCGATGCTGGTTAAAGAAAGCGAAAGCAACTTTCTTTTTTTGTTGTAACTGTTTTGATAAACACACCTTGCAAAATGTATTCCAGTGGATGAGTCCTTCGGGGTCACCTTGGGCTTCATGACCTGAAAACAGATACAAAATCTTTAAAAAAAAGTGCTTTATATTGAAACTATGAGTATCTACTCAGTCCCATTTCAAGAGCTAAAATAAAGCACATATACACTCACTAAGAACTTTGTCGGCCAGCGTTCTCAGCTGCTCAGAGTTCAGCGCTCGCTTAGTGGCAGAAGAAAACTGCCAGCTTAAGACCTTCGAAAGCTGCTCCCATGTCACTGGTGGAGGATTCAAGAAGAACGTCAGATTCTGAGAGAGAGAGTGAGATGGACAGCGATAGTCAAAGTGGAAACCTCAATAGAGGACAAAAACATTGTTGAGGGGAAATGGCCGTACATGGGGTTCACTGCAGAGCATGTTATACCATAAGATGGAGCCCCAGGCACTAGGTAACTGATTCACATGGGAGATCACCACAATAGGAAGTGATGTGATCTGTTTAATAACAATAAACAGGTCTGGTCAGAATTACTGGTCTGATCTACAGTTGATATGTCACAATAGGTAGCTACATTTCAGAGTACTTTACCGATAAATCAACACATAGTTCTGGTTGAATGAGTTGAGTTTCAAAGTTAAGAATGTGCAGCTCCTCAGAAATGATGAGAGGAGTCTGTAATAAAAAAGGGAAAAACATCAGCAATTCCTTCACTTCATTTTATTTGTCATCACTGTATGTGTTTTTTGGCCTACCTCATTGGTTCTGTTGTTACTTTTCATCTCTTTTAATTGCTGTGGTAATCAGAGGGGAAGAAAGAACAACAATAAACGTTCAGTTAGACATTTATTATTAGCAGTAATATGTTTGTTTTTCACATCTTACCAAGTGACGAAATTCAGCTGCTAGACATCCACTGGATTCCTCCAAGTTAATAACTTTAGAAAACGTTCCTAGAATGTTGAATTTCCTACATCTAGGACATCAGAAAATTTGGATTATTTGAGCTTTGGCAGCACGCATAAAAAATGCTTTCTTGATAAATAATAAATTGTGAAATATTTTATTCAGAACAAAACAGAACAATTTAATAATTAGGGTTTACATTATGCATTTCAAGCTTATTATCTTCTGATTATTATAAGGATCACTGTGTAACTGTACAGTAATATGGTTGCAGGTTTGGACTACTGTCAAATGCAAGTTTTTGTGGTTGTTGTTTGTAACAAGCTATTAATGTTGGGAACCTCTACTTGCTATGTGTCTAAACACATTAGCTCATTCAAAACATCACATTATAGTAATAAATCACATTTGTGTTATGAGTTTCTTTGTAATATGTTACGTACCCTTTTATTGTGTCTTTCTCTGTTAAATCTCTACAGGAGAAAAACAAAGAATACACAGTAAGAATACACAGATAGATAGACTGACAGACAAGTAGATAGATGGATACTCAGATAGACAATCAGATAGAGATGTTTTTCTTACTTGTCAATAGAGACTTTTACTTTGAGCTGACAGTTCAGTTCAGGGAGTTTGACTAGTGATCTACAAAATAATAAAACATATTAGATTTTAGACATCACTGAATTAAAGGCTTTCACAATCAATTAAAATAAGTGACATCACAGTGTTATTGACAGTAACTTCAAAGAGACCCACCTGATCTTGACTGTGAACTGAACTCCTGTTTTTATCACCAAGGGTCTCTGAGGATGTGTCGGCATACAAGGCTGTCTCTCCACCACAAGAGAACTGAAAGACACATTACAACCACTGCCATCCTGTTCAAGACTTGAATCTTTCAGAAGTGACGCACACCACAAAATATATTCAAATTCCCCTGTGAACTCTGTGCCCACAAATCTCATCAATAACCAAATGTTGTTGTTTTTTATTTTACAGCTTGTGCTCTACATACAAAGACACAGAAAGGTATGAATAACTAAGGTGTTGTGTCTCACTTTAATATAAGGTTTTTGAAGAGTGAAAGGGCCTGCTCATCCAGCTGGCTCTTGCCCAGAGTGAGGGGGTCGTTGTTGTAGGTGAATTTCTGCACCAATTCCTGAACTTTCTTCAGCTGCTGACGGATCTGTTGAAGACACTCTGCCACCACCGTGAACCTGAAGCAAAATTCATGTATTAACTAATTACAAAAATAATATATCAGTACCAAGGACAGCACCAAAACAAACTGAAGGGCAATATGAGCTTATTAGCTCCATCTTGAGACTACGTCAGATATGGAAATCCATTTATTAACAGCCTTTTGGAGCAACTTTCAAGGATTTTCTAATGAAATAATATAAAATTATTTAGATATCAAATATAAAATCTTTACTTTATTTTGTCATTATTTTGTTTCCAGGTCATTTGAAGTGCCCCCTGGAGTTTCTCACCAGCTCTGCAGTTGGTCCAGACAGGCATTGGGCGGCCCGCCGATACAAGCCGTCTGCTGTCTTTTCTTCCACTCAGGTAACTCTTCTGATATGAGTGTGAGCTGGATCTGCTCTGCTAGAGTCAGTGCATTAGCGATTTCTTTTATCACCACCTGCACACATATATATGCTATATTTAAGAAAAAAATATGCTGAAGAAAACTGCAACATTGAAGTCACCTTAGAATAAACACTGACATTTTTATATATATATACACACATACATACACACATGTAATCTTTAATCAAAATAACTCTCCCTCTTTCAATAACAATGTTTCTCAGATGACATGTTTACTGGTGGGAACTATCAAACGATCCAATCAATTCCCGATGGATAAAATCAAGTCCCGCCCTACGTCTCTTCTTGTTTGAGAAGCCAGAGATGGTCTTATTGAGAGATACAGTACCAAAGTCCACGGATCTACCGTTGGAGAAAGCTTAATGCCAACTTGATAATCATATTACAGCCTTGAAGTCAAGTTGTGCGACAGTGAATCAGTTTTTGCAAATACCATAGAAATTTAGGTTGAGAAATACCGTGAACTGAATCCTACTGTCACAGTACCAGGGAGTCATGGAAGCACGGAGGCCAGGAACGAGGAGACACGGAGAATTCACAAATAGAGTCTTTAATAATCCAACAGGGTTACATGGAGCACAGGCAGGGAAGACATTCAAGGACCAACAAACACAAACTGAAGGGACAAGACCTTAAATACACAGGACAATCAGGGCGGAAGACGAGACACACCTGGAATCAAATCAAACAATCAATGAGGGAGAAACTGGGTCACGGAACACACGGGGAGCAAAAACACAACAAACAGTGGAGCCGACGGAGGGAGGAGCCATGGAGGAGGGATGGCCGCCGACTCCAGGGGGCCGACCAACAGCGGCGGAGCAGGTGGAGGAGGAGCCGGAGGCGGAGACGGAGAGCCGAAGAGCAAGGGCAACGGGGAGGATCCAGGGGACCAAGGCGGAGCAGATCGCGCTGGCGACCGAGGTGGAGATGGGGAGGAGCCGAGGGGATGGAGGAGCCTGACGGAGCCAGAGGGACGAAGGGATGAGGCACAGCTGGAGGAGTGGAGTCCCGAGGCGCAGGATGGTCAACGCCAAACCAAGGCGGAGCCGGAGGGACGAAGGAGCCCGGCAGAGCCAGTGGACAGATGGGCCACGGCAGAGAGGAGGGAGCTAGGAGCCATGGTGGAGCCGACGGGTCGACGGGCTGAGGCGGAATCCGGGCCTCGGAGGCTGAAGGCGGAGGTGAGGGATACTCCAGCCCCGGCGACGCTGGAGGATGGCAGTCCCGCGGAGCTCGCACTGCATAGATGGTGGGCTGAGGGCGAGCAGAGGGGCTGCCAGACGACAGCGGAGGAGGCAGGAGTGGGTGGGAGGGCGGGCATTTGTGAGCCTCCGGGCTTCCCGGGATGAACTCAGGAACGGGAGCCGACACACAGGAGTGCGCTTTCGAGGAGCGGGCACTGGAGGGCGCTCTGGAGGAGCGGGCACTGGAGGGCGCTCTCGGGGAGCGGGCACTGGAGGCACGGAGCTGGCTGGGACCCGCGGAGACGAAGGAGACTCAGGAGGGCTGGACGGGAACAGCGGAGACGAAGGCAGGCGTTGTTGCCGGCTCACGCACCTTGACTGACGTCATTTGCAGCTCTGGCTCCGCGGCGATCCTCAGCTCTGTCGCTCTGTGCGGCGGGCTCTGGCTCTCCGTCAGTGGTGGGCTCGGGCATGCGCTCCGCGCAGTAAGGAGATGGTGGGCTGGGCACTGGATCCAGAGTGGCACGGAGCAGAGATCCCCCTCAGGACAGACGGTGAACGGGGATCCGTGTCTCGCCAGTGTCCACTCCACAAAGGCGGCGAAACTCGCTCGCGGGCCATCCTCGGATGATGGCACCCTGTACGCGATGTTCAAACTGGCGTCGTAGAAAGCACAGAGCGTGTCGTCCGGGTAGGTGGTGAGGCTTGCAAGGACCAGAAACAGTCTGGTGTGACCCTCGAACGATTTCTCCCCCTGCTCCAGCAGGAGGAGGAGATATTCCGGGCGAAGGAGGGGGTCCATAGAAACACAACGGAAAAAAACACTGAGAAAAACGGGAAACAAAACGGAGGGTACAAACACGGAGGTAACTGTATCGTTTGGTCCTTCTGTCACACTACCAGGGAGTCACAGAAGCACGGAGGCCAGGAACAAGGAGACACGGAGAATTCACAAATAGAGTCTTTAATAATCCAACAGGGTTACATGGAGCACAGGCAGGGAAGACATTCAAGGACCGACAAACACAAACTGAATGGACAAGACCTTAACTACACAGGACAATCAGGGCGGAAGACGAGACACACCTGGAATCAAATCAAACAATCTGAAACTGGGTCACGGAACAAACGGGGAGCAAAAACACAACAAAACAGTCCAGGGGCGTGACACCTACCTGTCGCAATATTTTTTACGTGACTTCTCTTATGAAACAGCATTTTTATTGGTGTAATCTCTATAAACAGATTAATCCAAAATTAATGTTTGATGTCAAACATGTTTGAAAAGCTGTTCTCCCACAAAAGCAGTTTATTCAGCGTATACAGCCATTCAAAAAGAAAATGGCCTTTGGCCTCGTGTTACACTTTTTGTTTTGTGTTAACCTTGGAGGCTTAGATTAACATCCCAGGAGAAAAGACTATCTCAACTTCTGTTTCATGCAGATTTAAGCACATTGCTATAGAAGTGAATAGTCCTGAGCTCAATCTTTCAGTTAAATCTATGTAGAGGTGCATTACTGAAATCTTGACCTACCTCTCTTTTCATGCTCAGCCCAACAAACATTTGTCTAACTGCCATTTCCTCTTGCTGGATCTCTTTTGTTATCTGGCCATTCGTTTCAACTTCCACTGAAAATATAAAAATAAAAAATAAAAATCCATACCATTTCTCGTTCATGTAAATTCATACTATTTATGTTCACAACATTGATCTAACCAAAATATATCACAAAGTATGAATTAATACCAGGAGCGAAATGCTAAAAATGTATCTAATGTTACCTCGACTCTGTAAAGTATTTCTCTTGAAGTCATACTCATCTTGCGCATCTTCCAAAATCTGAATGTCCTGTTCAATTTCCTAGAAGCAAATAAATATTCCAGAAATCGGTGTCATTTAAAGCATTTTTGTGGTAAAGACCCAAAAGGAGTCAATATCATCCCCAAAACCATATCATTATTCACTGAGATGGTTTACCTGCACACTCGTTTTCAAATTGTTGACTTTATTGCCCAACTCATTTTGCTGTTCCATCGTGATACTCCCCTGTGATGAGCCACCTTTACCCTAAAAGCAAAATGACTAAGATGAATGATAAACACATGTGCAGGTTTGAAATGACAGCTTTAATGCACGCTTAAAAGCCTTACTTGAGTTCTAAGTGCATTTTCCAGTATCTTTCTCTCTTCATTCAGCGTGCTAGCTATGATCATAGCCATGTGAACAGGATCCTCCTGGAAGTGCTCCTAATGGGAGACCATCATTTCCATTAGCTCTGCCATTTTATTTTAGAATAATAAAAAAAGTATATTAATGTATACTGAATGTAATTTTGTTAGAAAAACAATATGAAAAATTGCACCTGTAGGTTACGCTTAATTTTGCGTATATTATGCTGTAAAAGGAAGTTGTTTCCTAGGTTGAGACGGCTGTAGTGCTCATCCAGTTGGTTCAGGAGTTCATGGAAGCGCAGGGTCGCCAAAGATACGTTACTTGCGACGGATTCCCTGCAACCAACAATGTGTCAAATATGTGATGATTTCCAGCAGTTCATGATGCAGAAATTCAGATGTGCAATTGGATAATACATTAAATAATTAAATTAAAAATTAAGCATTAAATTAAAACAATTCTCACCAGTCGTGACTCTCAATCCATTGACTGAGATACTGTCGGATCTCCATTGGAAAAGCCTCATCGTAAAGCTGGTCCACTTGCTCTAAATACAGAGCATCCAGCAGCTGCAGCTGGTTCCAGAGTGTCATCTGGAGACATAAAAGCACAATCGCATATGAAGTGCAAGAGTGTTATGTGCAACATCCTGCCTGTGTTGACATTTGTCACCTTTAGTACCTTATTTATGTGCAATCTTGTTAACGTTTGGCCAATAGTAACAATAGTTACTATAATAAAATGTGTTACAGGAATGCACAAATGTATTAATATTTCACAATTTATCACACTTTCATATAAATTAAATTGTAATATATTAATAAAACTAAAATATTAGAGTACTGGTGCTGTGCAGCCTGTGCTCATCCTTTAAAGTCACTAACTAGACTTAGTAGAATTTAGACTGTTTTAGGCTTTAGACAGTTAGACTACTCATGAATTTCACTCATAAAAAGACAATTTTGCATGCATGGGATTTAGGGTCATCAAACCCTTGTATTAATTTGCACTGATTCTTTCTTCTGGTCAACAATATTGAACTTTTGAAGGAATCAAAATGAGAAACTTCTTTCTGTATTCCCGCATTCACAAGTATGAATGAAAATCAATGGAACGAAAAACATAGTAGCCTATGTATGACCGCACTTTTATGGCAGAGCAAAATATAATTTTAGAGATTGATTAAATGCTTCTATTCTATGCAATTAATATTTAACACATCCATTCTTTTTTAAACTGTATGTAAACAATGAAAAATTATATACTATGTCCGCTACTCAGGTTTCATTATATTATCAACAGAGCTAACTGCTTTACATGTTATTAACGTTACATTACAGTCGTCAGTTTTCCCACAGCCTTTACAAAAAGAACGAACCCTGATAAAACGCTAGATAACATAACAGAAAATTACCTTTCAACATAGAAGTTGGGTCAAGGCACAAAAGCAGTATATCTCAGGCTAAGTAGACACACAAGATATAGATAGACTAAACTGTGTCTGCTTCAGACTTATATTCTCTTCAGTTACCCCATAATGGTAAAATATGAAATATCGACTCAGGTTACCGCCTCCATTGGCAATGTAGGCCAATCGGAATGCTGTAATTACCATATGCAAATACACCAGCGATGAGAGCCAATCATTTTATAGTGCGTACGCTAAGCCGCGCACCTTTAGCGAATGGCTGTTCTCGGCAAGTGCAGCCCTCCCTTTACTGTCTCGCTTATCACAGAATGGGAACTGATGTGAAAACAGAAACTTACCGAAACAGTAGACTATCTATCATTAAACTAACTTTGATAATTAGATAAAAGCCGTTCATAATCATCTAAGAAGCACTGATTATTATCTTAAGATAAAGGAATAGACATCTCTGGTCCTTTACTGACCTTGTGTGAAAGAGACTTTCTCGCTGATACACTCTGGTTGGGGAGGGGGGATGTGAAACTAAAGGCACAGACGTCAGGCAAGCACGCGTTTTCTGAGAAAGCGAGACCTAAACAGAGAAACGAAACTTGGATTTACGTTAATTCCTTATTATTTTACTACACTCCACTGGATGTTTTAAGGAGACCTCTTGGTTGTCTATGTGCTTTGTTTTAAATGTAGAGGCACAAACGGATAGAAACAGATGACAAAATGATCTTATCATAAGATATAATGAGTCATTCTTGTTGTTACCTGTGATTATGTTGGAAAAACTTTGAATAAATGAAAGCTCGTGTTGTAATTTAGGAAAGTGGTTCTATAAAGGGTTTACCAGATTTAGATTTATAGTGAAACAATCCATCTAATATTACAAAATTAGCCGTATTTGCAAATATTTGCTTGTTTATGCTGTTGTTTACCCACCAAAATGATGTCACTTCCTGGAGGAGGATGTCATTAGGGAATTGGGCCAGATTGCAACAAATCTCGTAAGTGTTTTGCCTCTCCATGCAAAAATAATAATAGGATAGTTTGTTCATTACTTCAGCAGAATTTTACTACTATTATTCCAGCTGTGACTGCTTATTGGAATAATGCTGTGGGTAACATCTGCTGGAAAAAACTAACAAAGTAAAGGAGATTTCCTATAAAAATAATTCATAAGTTCTATCCTGCAAAGCATTACATGAAAAAATTCAAAAGTGATATTTCCTCCAGTTGTTCTTTTTGTGATGACTCTGTTGAAACTGCTGTTCATCTCTTGGAACTGTGCACTGACAAAGAAATTTTGGCAAGATGTTTTAAGTTTCATTTGGAGTAACATTTATAATGAATGTATTCTGTTCTGGAAAGATGTAGTGTTGGGTTTTGTTGAGTATGAACAATCTAAAAGAAAACAGTTTTATGTAGTGAATCTGATTTTGCTTCTTGCAATATTTCCACATTCACAGATGCAAATATTCAAACTCTAGACCTCTCTTTTTTGTTTTTATAAAAGAATTTGAGCAATACCTTTCATTAATCCAATTCTCTAAGAACAAAAATGCCTTAAAAACTTTATCTGTCTGTAACTTTCTTCAACTTTCCCTCCTTTCTTCATTTTTTTTTCTTTTTTTTCCTGTTCTTCATCTGTTTCTACTTTGTTCTGTTATTGTATATCATTTTTATGTTGATGGTTGTATTATTCTATGTGGGGTTTTTTTTTAGATTTTTGAGCATTAATAAAAAAATAAATAAATAAAAATCTCGTAAGCTAAAAAAAACTTTAGCTAGAATTGTAATAGAATAACCACTAAGGGTTTTCTGTGTCAGTTGCTGACTTTGTTAAAGGCGATATTATGAAAGACAAAGAGGATAAAATTTAGGAAATACCTATATATTAATTACCAGTTACAACAATATCCTGTTAAAACAATACACCTGGAATATTTGTTAAAAAATGGCATTTTTTTTAAGAACATTGTGTAGCATTCAAGGATATGGCCAAAATACAATAATGAAATTACAGTAATGAAATAGCTGAAAATCAACCAATACTTAAAGTGGGAGTTCATTGTTTTCCGACGCTCATGTCATTCCAAACTTGAATGAGTTTCTTTGTTCTGTTGTTGAGTACAACATTGTGAAGACCGTGGGCAACCATTTGCCGGTAGACATTGACTTACACAGTATGGGGAAAAAAAACTATGGAAGTCAATGGCTACCGTCAACTGTTTGGTTCAAAATATCCCTTTTGTATTCAACAGAAGGAAGAAACTCATGCATGTTTGGAGTAAATTTCATCAATTTTCATTTTTGGGCAAACTATCACTTTAATTATTATATTGAGATAAAAACATTGTGCTCATAGAAATATGATTTCTACCTTTTAAACAGTACATTACATTAAGACATATTACAGGGATATGAAAATGTATTGCATTGTTTAGATTGTTACAGAAACAAAACTCAACTTATCAAGTTATGATCAACTTATGATTCATATTCCAGCCAACAATTTTGTTTGATGACATTTTATAGACATCAGCATTTTTTTCCCCACGCCAGCATGCCAGACCAAACAGAATGAAGTTGATATCAAATTGTTAGCATGTTTACTTGTAGAAATGCAAACGACCTATTTTGGATGTCGTATTTGCAACTCAAAAACATGAAGTGAAGTGTGAAAGTGTTCTATATACCTAGACAGGTATATAAAAATGGATGTTTACTTGACAAATCATATTGCATCTACAGTAATCAGACTTCAATGGAAGTTTTCTATTTATAAAGGTTAATATCTACATACAATACAGGAAAAACATGGTTAGATTCCTACTTCTAGCTCTAAATTACTGGATTCTATGGTGCAAACACTTCACATATGCTGACAGGAAGAATGTGGGTGAAAGCCTTTCCCATGTTACTTGCAACATGCTGTCTGCTGCCCACTCAACATCATTTCCATCCTCATAATGTGAACCACAATTCCTTTATCAGTGTGCCAGGATGTTGCATTCTATTTTAAGAGTGCACATTACTATTACTACTATTAATAATACCATAGATGAAATATAAAATTCTTTATTTAAAAAAAATGCTTGTCATAATATATATACATAAACATAAAATGGGAATAACATTAAGGTAGATTAAGGTTTGGGCAAATTTGAGTTTTACAGGTAGATGAGACCAGTCATATATTGTATATAAGACAGAAATTGTTGGAATTTAGAATTATGACATTAATAGTACATCTGATACATTTTCATATTGACAGTATTTTTGAATATACACTCTCTATCAGCAAATGAAAATAGAGACATGATGCATTATAGTGGCACAGAGCCAGAAAAGTGAAGAACAGCAAAGGAAGCCAAAATAAAGACATGAAAATCTTTGAACCCATCCATAATCTTGGATCCAAGCGAAATGTGGCTGTTGCCCTTACTAGGGTGAACTCATCTGCAATGTGAACAAAAAAAAAGTGTCATGTCATTTTCTGGTGACAGAATAATGCTGAAATATGCTGTTTATTAGTGACAGCCCCAAATTACCCACAAAATATGATTCTGAGCAACAAATTCGTGTTGAATTTAAATATACAACATTTTAGGGTTATGGGAATGAATAATGCACATGGTTGTAAGGGACTAAGTGTGATATTGACCATGTTAATTCAGGTCAGATGTTCTTGCATTTAATGAAGTACAGTATGCTGTTTGTTAAAATGTTAAAAATGTTACTTACAGCACTTTCGATCTCATAGGGACTGAGGTGCTGGGTGATAATTTCATACATTCCAGGAGACATGGGGGGTTCAGGAGAGGAACATGCATTTTGGACTGGACCACTGAGAATAAAGGACATTGAAGAGAAAAAGGATAACAATAATAATCAGAAACAGCTGATACTGTACAATCATGCAATACAGAGAAGAAACAAATTATCAAATTTAATCTTGCTGTGAAAGAAATTAAGATACTCACTTCCGATGGGAAATTGGAACTAACTGTGTCTGAATGTAAGGACAAACTGAAAGACAAAAACAACAAAGCATTTATCATTTTAGCATATGATAATTATAATGCTGCAGGGCCTGAAATGCAAAAAAGAGTCAATTTTCTTCAACAAATGGTCAAGAAAATAACAAATGGTTAAGAAAATTTCTACTGTTATAGATATATTCTTTTTTCTTACAGTACAATAAGTTTGGCAACATGATGGTTGAGCATGATGAACAGTACGTATATATGTAAAAACTGAGATAATGGGAAGTAACAATGTACATGCCTTCCTGTAATTTCTTGGGTGTGCCAATTTTCAGTTTTTTGAAAATGACAGGGCTGTAAACAAAATATGGGACACAGCTAAAATACTAAAAATCATATAAATTTACAGATATCTAACCTTTGTTTTGCTGGCTGTTGTAATGTTTCCCAAAAGCCTCATCCTTCGGGATGTCAGGGTAAAGGAACTTTAGAGGATTCTCTGGGACAACACCATCTGCAATGACCTTATAGTCCCGTATTATATCAGCAATGGCCAAGGCGTTGAGACGATTTTTCGTGTACGGCTCTACAGAGATGAACTTTGGGTCCCCTGTGGGAAGAATACATGTGCTTAAGATTATTTAACAACACATTTAAAACAATAAAGACAAATGAAATAAATGCACTGAGCACCAAAACAGCCAGGCATAAGAACAGCTTTTCCCCTCAGGGATTATTCAGTCTTTACAATTAAATTGTCAACTGCACACTGAAATAAGGAAATACAAATTTTATATATAAAAGGATAAAGGGCATCTGCTAAATTTTGGAACATCTCCAGGCTGGAATTTCCCTTAGCAAATACAAGACATTGTCTCAGTGTGGAAATTACAGTAATTGTTTAACCTGTGTGGACATGCAAACAGAACAATGTTCACTGCATGGAAGAACTCGTTAAGATTCTTAAGTTGTTATCTCTGTTTTACAACTGGACACCTGTAACATAATGTCTCCTACATTAAAGATTGTATTGGGAATGTTATTCTTAAAGGAATAGTTCACCCAGAAAATTTACTCACTCTCAGGTCATCCAAGACATACTGTAGATGATTTTGTTTCTTCATCAGAACAGATTTGAAGAAATGTAGCATTTATTTCTGTTGTGAAAGGGTGCCGTCAGGATGAGAGTTCAAACACTTGATAAAAACATTACAATAATCCACAAGTAATCCACACAACTCCAATCCATCAATTAATGTCTTATGAAATAAAAAGCTGTGTGTTTGTAAAAAACAAATTCATCATTAAGATGTTCTTAACTTCAAACTGCTGCTTTTTTCTTAATAATGAATTTATTACAAACATACATATTTTCACTTCACAAGATGTTAATTGATAGACTGGAGTCATGTGGATTACTTGTGGATTTTTTGTGATGTTTTTGTCAGCTGTTTGGACTCTCATTCTGACGGCACCCATTCACTGCAGAGGATCCATTGTAATGCTACATTTCTTTAAATCTGTTCTGATGGAAAAACAAACAAATATCTACATCTTGGATGGCCTGAGGGTGAACTTATTTTCAGCAAATTTTCACTGTTGGGTGAACTTTTCCTTTAAAGTATAATGACATATAGCAGACAAACCATTTTCATCCTGCTCAACCCAAGTGAAGGTGATTCCTCCAAGGTGACTTTCACTAAAGCGCAGCAGAAATGTCCCTGGCTCCTTCTCCTTCAGTAAGGCACGTTCCATCTCTTTACTCACAAATCCCATTATGTAGCTGAGAACCAAAAAATAGCATCCATTTTTTGTAACAAGCAAAAACTTTGTTCAGCATGGCAGATAAAGAGAAATCTCAGTTATAAATATACTGATATACTGATAAATATACTGATAAAACTGTGATAAAACATCACAAAAATAGACTATTCTATCCAGTAGTTGTATTTGTTATTTATTACATGCTTATCAGAATAACAGAGCTAATATGTGTTATATCAATTTATCATACATCAGAATGCCATGACAAGGCCACTGACCCATCAATCCAAACAGGAAGTAAATGCTTCTTGATAAGGTCCAGGATCGAGTCCAGCCACAGCCAAAAACTAAATGATTTGCCAGGAATGTTTTCCTGAGAGCAACAGAAAAAAACATATTGGATTTATATTGTTACACTTTGAAAACAGCAAGAGTATATAATTATTCAGTATTACCTTCCAGAACTTGGACCAAGAAACCTGGCAGTCATTATAAGAAGCGTGTTGACCTTCAGAAACAATGAGAACAATTAAAACACTGTTTAGACGGAAGCCAAAATACATTTACAAAAACTGCACTATTAGCATGTTCATGAAACAACAATAGGGAAACACAGTCTACACAGTCTAATGTAGCAGACTGTTAAAAGATATAAAAATATTTTAATGTTTATAGAAAACATACCCAGAAGTTTATCTCCCAGCATGTTAAGCTGCTCCTTGTTGAGTCCTCGGCCTGCAAAACTTGAGAACTGCCAGCTGAGTACCTCTGAGAGTTGACTCCAACTTGCCCGCAAAGGGTTACTGAAGAATCCAAGGTTCTAAACATGCCAGAGAAGTTCAAATAATACTGTATGTCAAGTCTTGCCACTGATTAAAACTATGATCTCTAGTTATTTTAGTCACATAATACATGAGTAGATCAAATGCAGACTTTAAGCATGTTTCTACCAAGTGCTGAAAGCTATAAAAAAAGATACTATAAAGCTAGACATCCATTCTTTGCATCTGCATCAGAAGCTCACCTTGGGGTCGTCAGTTAGCAGGTTGTACCACATTACGGAGGCCCAGCCCCCTGGGAGCTGGCTGACATTGGAGATGACCACCAGTGGCAGGGAGCAGGTCTGCACAGGAACAAAAACACAAAAATCAGTGAGTGTTATCATGAGAAACATTTAACAAAAAAATCATAAAATCACTATATTAGCACAGCAATTTCCCATATGAATGACAAATTACAAAGCTGTTTTATATTGAATTTTAACTGTAGGTGTAACTAAATAATAAATAATAATTATTATTAATTATTAGCTTTATTATTTTTTTTTTTTTCAACATTGAAATAGAATAATATATGTAGTATAGCATTTATTTATATAGACTGGGGTCAGTATTTTTTTTTTTAAATATTTAAATTAATGTAAAGCTTTTATTCATCAGGTATCCAATAAACTGATCAAGAGTGATTTATAACGTCTTATAAAATTCCATTTTTAAATAAATGGTGTTCTTTTAAACTTTATGTTCAAAATATCCTGAGGGAAAATATGTATAACAGTTTCTACAAAAATATTACAACAACAATTTTCAGCATTGATAGTAAAAAGAAATCAGCACCAAATTAGCATATTAGAATGATTTCATAAGATTTAAATAATATATACAGTTGTATATGGCAATATTGATATATATTACATATATTACATAGACACTAAAACATACCTCAAGATCAATATCCAGGCCCTGTAACATCAGCATGGCCTCAAAATTGAGAGAGTGTAACTCCTCTGTTACTGACAGGGGACCCTGCAATAGAGATGCAGTATTATTATGCTTCAATGCCAACATCACGGATATACTGTATGTGGCTGCCCTCTGTTGGCAAGATGATGTATTCCCCACTGAATAAAAACATGGCAAAAATTCTATCATGTAACCAGGCTCAAGCCATGGCATAGGCCTGGTAATGATGGGCCACTAGAAGAGATACACCTGTAAAGTAAGCAGCAGATATTAGAAATAGTGTAGTCTTACTTCATTCCCTTTTCCTCCAGTAGGACACTTTCTTTCTTTCAGCTGCTGCAAAACACAAATACTTCATAAAATATCTTCGCTCTCTTAAAGCGATAGTTTACCCAAGAATTAATTTTTTTTTCTCACCCTCATGTTCATTTTCACACAGCTCTTTCTAAGAACAGTTCATATTTATCACAGTTGTCAAACTCGAAAAAAGGGACACACACACACAAAATGGTAAAATATCTAATAACTTTATGTAAGGAACAGGTTAATTTATTCACTTTTTGGAGCTGTGGTCACTACCAAATGTGACCCTGGACCACAAAACCAGTCTTAAGTCGCTGGGGTATATTTTTAGCAATAGCCAAAAATACATTGTATGGGTCAGAATTATTGATTTTTCTTTTATGTCAAAAATGATTAGTATATTAAGTAAAGATCATGTTCCATGTCAATTTCCTACTGTAAATATATCAAAACATAAATTTTGATTAGTAATATGCATTGCTAAGAACTTCATTTGGACAACTTTAAAGGCAATTTTCTCAGTATTTTGATTTTTTTTTGCACCCTCAGATTCTAGATTTTCAAATAGTTGTATCTCGGCCAAATATTATCCTATCCTAACAAAAGCTTGTTTATTCAGCTTTCAGATGATGTATAAATCTCAAAAATTGACACTTATGACTGGTTTTGTGGTCCAGGGTCACAAATGTCCTTGTATTTAGCCTAGCTTTAAAATTTCACCTTTTATGTTCCATGGAAAAAAAACAAACAGAATGTGGGTTTGGAGCAACATGAGGGTGAGTAAATAATGACTAATGAATTTTCCTTACAGTGGGTAAACTCATTTAAATATATTTCACACCAAAGCCTTATTATTTTCAAGAATTCAGAGTGAAGTACCAGATGCCTGAACTCTACAGAAAGACATCCAGTCGACTCCTCAACATCCATCACTTTGGTGTTGTTGGTAAGGATGAAGAACTGTCTGTTCCTACAAGGAAATTTCAGCAATGTTAGTTTTGATATTTTCTGGTTAGTCACAACTTCCACTGTACTCTAAATTACAGTAACCCGCTATGCAGAATATGTACAGAATTTAGCTTGTAACACTGCTGTCCCCCTCCCCCTACACACTTAGCTGAAAAACTCATTTTGAGATTTGGCCTAAATAAACAACAGGAAGTTGGTTCTTCTGTTTGAGGTTGAGCGCACTCACACTTTGCCTGGTGGAAGGTCTCTGCACACATAAAAATAGAAAAGAGTAGAATAACATGGTCACGTTGGGCTAAATGCACCTGTGATACAAACATTGCTTGCATGGCTTGTGAACAATGAAAAAAAAGTTACATGTAAATTTGAGAATTATATTAATTATTATAGCCATAATCATAGTTGGGTCAATTCCTAGTGTGCAGTGTTTTCCATAAGAAATGCCATAATACATATTCACAGTTGTAAAGACAGAATTCATATGAGAGATTATTATTATTTTAGGAAGATAATCTTCAATAATTTCACTACTGTTAATTTAGTTTGAGTGGAGGTTGCATTAATGTCTAAGAAATGTTCCAGTTTGTTTGTTTATTGTTTTTTAATAATCAAAATGAGGTAAACAAAGCATATTATTGTGGGAATTTTGCTTTGATACTAATCAGTTTGTAGATTTTTACAGATCTTTCCTGTGATATCACTTAAATTACAAAATGCATTTGAGATTTTACTTGGACAAAGCAAGGTCATTGACATCATCTTCCAGGAAGTGACATCATGAAAACAACGCCAGTATATATTATGATGAATATTATGTGGCGTATTAGTTGGTTTACCTCTGTCTAACAAGAACAACAACAATAATAATAATCTTTATAACATCTAGACATTAAAAAATGTTTAAAATAATAATATTAACTTCAGATTGTAAGCTGTAAGCTAAATATCATCCCCCAATGAGCAATGGCTAACTTAGCTTATTTTCCATCTTGTTATGATCCACACTCTTAAATTTGCCATTTTGTAAGCAAGTTATGAATAATACATTTTAACAGTCAGATCATACTTCTTTAAGTTTGCTTTACAATTTTTCACACTTCCTCATTTTACATCACAAGCATAATTCTTTTTATAATTGCGTAACATGAATGACCCAGGTAATAAAGATAAAATGTAGACAGAATTCAGGGAACATACTTATCAAATGTTGTCTTGACTTTCAGTTGATAATCCACCTCAGGTAACTTAACGAGTAATCTGAAAAGAAAAAAGTGAAACTAATTGGGCAATATATGTGTTCAACTAAAGGCAGTCAACTCCTTGTGAAATGATTATTATATTGTTTAGTTTGGTGGAAGTTGTGGTTCATACCTGACCTTGGTGGTAAACTGCACCTGTGTTTTGATGATTAGAGGTTTCTGAGGGTGTGTAGGCATGCATGGCTGCTTCTCCACCACAAAGGACCTGCAACATGACCAAAACAGATTATCCAGGTTTCCTGGTCACCCAGTACAGCCTTTCTATTGTGTTGCATTTAATGAGATTCATGTATTTGCGCCGCTATAATACAGAGTGAACTGTTGTGCCTTAATTGTTCACAAATCACATGAAATCCCTAAATGTTACCTTTTAATGAGGTGGTAGATGAGGCATTTGACTTGATCCTCCATCTGAGGTCTCTGGAGAGGGATTGGATCACTCTCATAAGTGACTTTCAGGATCAGCTCACCCAGTTTGTCTAGCTGTCTTTTAATCTGGAAAAGACTCTGGGCTGTCAGGGTAAACCTGTAAAAGTGATTTCACATGAAAATTAGGCTT
>JAFVLL020003555.1:0-14439 GCA_021397915.2 Tor tambroides | reverse complement strand
AGGGAAGCATGACACAAACAGGAACCATAACAGAACTTCAAAATAAAAGACATGAAAACATGAACATGAAACAAAACCCAAAACAGACCTTACAATTTGGGATGCAATTAATCACGATTAATCGTTTGATAGCACTAATAAAAATATTTCCCTAATTTTAAGGGAAAAAATAATTCTAAAAACATTTGATATAACCCTTCTAACTAGTCCTGTATGGCATAAGCTACTGATCAAAAGTTTTTTAAGATGTTTTTTAAATAAGTATCTTTTGCTCACTAATGCTACATTTATTTGATCGAAAATCAAACAGAAATATTGTGAAATATTATTTTGATTTAAAATAACTATTTTTTCTTTTAATATATTTTAAAATTTAATATATTCCAGTGATGGCAAAGCTGAATTTTCAGGTTTTGTCACATGATCTTTCAGAAATCACTGTAATATGCTGATTTGCTCAAAAAACATTTATTATCAGTGGTGAAAACAGTTGTGCTGATTAATATTTTGGTGAAAAACCTATCTTTGATTCTTTGATGAATAGAAATTTAAAAGAGCAGCATTTATTTGAAATCTCTGGTTGAATAAAAATATTAATTTCTTATTTAAAAACATAATGTTACAGACCCCAAACTTAAGTGTACACAAATATATACACTTTAAGAACTAATATGTACCCTTTAGTGCTAAATAAGTACAAAGGTGTACCTTTTGAAAGGGTATGCCCCAGTGACAGCTTTTGTTTTATTATGTACATAATATTTGTGTAATGTACACGATTTTAATTGAATTGGGTTAAAAGTATGTAGTGGCCTAACACTATGTCTGTGACACCTGCAGGGGATCCAGGAGAGCATGCGCTGCGTCACATACTGGATGAAGCAGGAAAAGTGGGTGAGCTTTGTGCGGGCAAAGAGAGACGAGAGATCCTGGGAACAGCCAAGACCTTGGGCCAGATGACGGATCAGGTGTCAGATGTGCGCACCAGGTACGCCCCCTTCAGGTGCACCTGGAGAAAAGGCAGAATTATAATCAAAGCCCATTATACTGCTGATTCAACCGACTATGAGATTCCACAGTTCAGCATTTCACACTGAGAGCCAAATGCCACCACATGTTCCTGTAGCGCTCGCGTGAGCTGAATTATGCATTAATGCAGCTGTTTGCTGTTCATAATGATATTCATCATCCTTTATACAACATATTACCCCTGTGTGATGTGTCTCAGGGGCTGTAACTGCTTCTAATTTGCAACACGAGAAAGTGTGTCAGGTTTTTCAATAAACACAGTTTAGACATTGTTTGTTAGCGGGCTAATTCTCCGGGGATTGTTTATCCCTGACTGCTGAGTACAGGAGAAGGAAGGAACGGTGTGGTACAGTTTGGGTCCATGTGTCAAGGATGTTGAAAGCTGGAGTGAAAGTGAAAGATCAGACGCTGGGCTCTGACTTCATTAGTGAGACTCAAGGAAAGCAGATTAAAGGCTGAAGGGCCGGATAATCAGCAGCTGCCCCGGCCCACTGATCACTCTCACACACGGGGGCTCTTTACACTGACCTTCACATGCAGTTCAGATGCTTTTCATGTTCAATTTCCATGTTTAATCAATGTTAACGGGTAGTCAGAGAGATCTTAATGTATTATGAAGTCATTCTGTTCTCCTGTTGATTATTCTATTCTATTCTATTCAATTCTGTTCTATTCTATTCTATTCTATTCTATTCTATTCTATTCTATTCTATTGTTGTTGTTTATTCTTTATATATGTTGTTTCTTCAGAGGTCAGGGTGCCACCCCTATGGGTATGCAGAAAGCTCAGCAGGTGGGCCAGGGTTTGGATATTCTGGTGGGGAAAGTGGAGAACGCTGCTCGGAAACTGGAGGCCCTTACCAATGCCAAACAAGCCATTGCCAAAAGAATCGACACGGCCCAGGTAAGTCTTAAAGCATGTTTTGTTAGTGAATTGGTGTGTTTAGTGTGTCTAAAGTGGTGCTCAATTGACCCTTCGCAAAAACCTGCCCTCCTTAGTTACTGTTGCTATGTTCGACAAGCCATGGCACTCTCACAATACACATCATGTTCTTGCGCAGTAAAAAATACATTGCGGAGCAAAGAGTAGAGTGAAAACACACTGACAGACAAGACAGAGCAGCTTACTTCTGGTATGAAACAAGGTCTCAGCTTTAAAATTTTGTCTTTTTTAAAAAAAAATCAAACAATAAATACCGTTAAATGGCTCTTTAATGTGTCGTGACAGATCGTTGTATTGCCTCAGTTCAAGCGGCATACGTAAACTGATCATCTTTTTTATATTTACTTAAAGCATGAAATAAACATGAATGAATGTCATAATGTATTTTATTTCAACCACAGAAAGACATCAATACACACTATTTATCAAGTTTGAGTCCACCGAAGTTAATCATCTACTCTCCTCTCTGATTTGTTTGTCAGGCAAGATGGTGAATTTATGATTGGTCAGATCACCTGTCAGTCAAGCTCTTTGCAAATAGTTTGTTATAATTAATACAGGTGCAGGCCCTAAAATATTTAAATTATTAAACATAACAAATACTGAATTGGAAAACTTCAAAATAAATTCATTCTCCTAAGGTTTGAGTCGATGAATGGCCATTGATGTAAACAACAAAAGATATGTGAAGTGTTTTCCCTAAATGATCTATTTTTATTTTAGTCCGTTGTTAAGATTTTATTATATTGTTCATTTTGCTATATTTACAGATTTGAAGAGATTGTATATGCATCCCAGAGGACGAGTGGGTACTTGAAATGGCTACTCATAATTACAGACGTGTCCTCATTTAAATAGCTGTTACATAAATCTGTCTGAACTGATGTTATTTAGTGGAGATGTGCTGTGACTCCTAAGTATTTAAAGGGTGGATAACTGAAAAACAGAAAGAATACTTTTACTTTGTGCTGTCTATGCAGTGACAGACAACAGCAAAGCATGAGATTATATAACAGACTGATTCCTTATGCTGAATGACAATATGACTATAAATATTCCTTCAAATTCAAAACAGGAAATGTTGACAAGTGTCAGTGTAGTATGTTCATTCTGATAATAAAGGAACAGAAGAGTCTGAGAGTGTTCTGTGAGATTACTTTTGAAGATACTGCTAACTAACTAGTAGGTGTAGCTGTAGTGATGTAAAATAAATTAAAGGCAAACCATTTACTGATAAAATAAAAACACTTTTTTACATTTAACAAATTAATAACAAATCAGTTAATTTTTTTTAACTCATTAAAGGTGCCGTTGGAGATCTCGGAAAATGCTAACTTTAGCCTGATAGCACTGAAAGCGAATGTCCCACCCTCCCTGCAATCGCCGTCCAAAGCCACGCCCCCTGAACACACATACGCTCAAAGAGCAGAATACCAGAGACAACATTAAATTACTACGATAGGCTACATCAACGGTCCAGTTCAAAGCAAGCATATATGTTCCATACAAAGGGCAATTAAAGTGTGCTAGACGTGAATTTAAATGGTATTTATTTACAGAGGTATATTATGTCACACTTCTCTAGTAAGTTTCGTCTGTGTGTGAAGATGCTGCGCAGCGCAATCCGTGAATGAATGTTCCGAAGTGAAGTAAACTTCAACGGATTTCCCCTGCTCAGGGAGTAGGGAGCAATGAACACTGTGTAGGGAGCATGTCAATCGGAACACAGTTCATGCACGTAGCTCTCTTCTAACGAGCTGGTTATCTGAATCATGTGTGTTAACTAAGCGAGACATGCAAAATATGCAGAGCGGGGGGCGCGAGGACTGGAATTGGGAACCGCTGGGCTACATCATGTGTCATTCAGCGGAGAGAAAACTTTATAGCACAGTTAGTAAAAGTACTACAATACCAGGAAGGAAGATTGGGTTGTTGATGTTTGCCTGCCATTCTTGCTCTCTCTGCACAGCGTGCGTGAACGCGCCGATGACGTATCGTGTCTGCGCGAACAGGGTGTGCAGAGGTATGCAAATACATGCGTTGACAGGCAGGTAGGAAAGCCAATTAAAACGCTCGGACCGAGCGTTTTGATTGGGCGAACATTTCTTGGTCCTACACCTTCCACAGAATATATAAATACAGATAAATACATTTAGACCACTTAACTTAATGATTGCTATCAGGATGTGAAGAGACTTTCAACCAGAATAACAAAAAATGTTTCTGAAGACAATCACCTATGATACCTTTAATACACATTTAGGTATGAAAGGATTGTGACAGTAGTAAAACTTGTAACTGATCTGTACAGAGCTGGCTGGCTGATCCTAACGGTGGTCCGGAGGGGGAAGAGAACATCCGTGCTCTTCTGGTGGAGGCCAAGCGCATCGCCGACCTGTGTGAAGACCCTAAAGAGAGAGACGACATTTTGCGCTCCATCAGCGAGGTCGCAGGACTCACTGCGAGACTGGTTGAACTTCGTAAAATGTAATTATAGATCTCTACAGTACATAAAGTTAGAGTCCTTTAATTTGTCCTTTAACAGATGGTTTTCAGCTTGATATCATTCATGCCAGTCTATCATGTTTAGATGTCGTGACTTTGATCAGCACATGATGAAAAATATGAACTTGATAAACCAGTATCATGCTCACTGTTAGGACAGATTATGCAGCCAAGATAATGTTTGTGATGTGACTCTTAGTGCTTTCATAATATTGAAACATTTTATTATAAATAAGTCAGATTTTTTTTTTAAAGAAATAATACTTTTACTCAGAAACAATGCATTCAGTTGTTCAAAAGTGTCAGTAAAGACAATTATGATGTTACAAAAGATTTCTGTTTCAAATAAATGCTGCTCTTTTGAACTTTTTTGTGCCACAGGGGTAAAGGGGATACTCCTGAGGCTAGAGCGCTGGCCAAACAGATTGGCACGGCTTTGCAGAACTTGCAGGCAAAGACTAACCGAGCCGTGGCCAACATGAGACCTGCCAAGGCCGCTGTTACACTAGAGGGCAAAATGGAGCAGGCCTTGCACTGGATCAACAACCCTGGAGTGGACGATCATGGAGTAGGTGGGTGGCAGGATGAGGTTAAACATTACTCCTTAAATGTGACAAAAAAGCAGCTTGGCAATCCATTTACATTTAGAATTGAATCAATAACTGTTATTATATCTGTATCTGTTATTAGTGTAGTAAAATCCTCATCTGGTCATCTGAGGCCCCAAAGGATAACACTGGCATATTGAATGACTTATTCATTCGTATGGAACTAGGCACTTGACTCTGGACCTTTATATGATGTGACAGATGGCTATTTCCTCTGTACCTGTTGTATTTATGTTCATACTTAAAATACTTCAAACCATAAATAGCTGCTTCGTGTCCTATTCACAGCAGGTCATGTTACTTTCAGGTTAACTTAGTCTTGGAGTAACTCTAGACCAGAGCTGCACAGTTTAGTACCAGGGCTTGTCCCAGTTTACATATTTACACTAGTTTGTACTTCGCTCGTGATAGGGAAAATCCATATTTTCGAATGTATAGCAAGGCCAGTATTGGGACATACTATCACGTCATTAAATTTCATCTTGATACCACAGACCTTGTCATCTTGCTAACTTAATTACTTATGAATTCATTGTTAATTATTCTTAATAAGCTTAAAAAACTGCTAATGGCACAGATTCTCAATTTAAAGTCCATAAGAAACGGTATACTATCTGGACACCTATGGCTTGTTATTTTAATATACTATCATTTTGGATGCACTCAGCAAAAACATATTTTTTAAACCAGCAAGTAGAGATACTAATGTAGTGCTAGTTTAATAGTGCTGAATTATTAGCCAATCAGTTAAAAAACAAAAAACGAAATTGTGTACGATTGTCACATTAATGGCAATTTCAAATCATAAAGCAGCTGTTGCCCTCCACTTGGTAAAATGAATGAATCATGAATGTGTGAATATATCCACACAAAACAAATGACTGCAAGTGTGTTTGAAAGAAAAGCATAGTAGGCTGTCTAGGGCTTATTAACATAATTATGTAATATTTACAAAATTATATCTCACAATTATTATAACCACCCATTTTACAGATATAGTGTTTAAAAATGAACATTTTAGTGCAAAATAATTGAAACGATTAATTGAATTAAAATGCATGTTTTATAGTTTTTAGTTTAAATGTGGCTTGAAACAAAATGTTTCTATTATGATTGTGGCTTCTTCTTAAAGGGATAGTTCACCCAAAATGGAAAATTCTGTCATGAATTACTCGCCTTCATGCCGTTCCAAACCAGTAAAACATCTAGGTTGAACACTTGACATGGAAGAGAAGAAATTGTTGAATAAAACCGTTATTTTTGTTTTCTTTGGGCGCAAAAAGTATTCTCGTAGCTTCATAACATTACAGTTGAACCACTGATGTCACATGGACTATTTTAACAATGACGTTTCTACCTTTCTGGACCTTGAACGTGGTAGTTGCGTTGCTGTCTTCAGGGTCAGAAAGCTCTCAGATTTCATCAAAAATATCTTAATTTGTTCTGAAGATGAACTAAGGTCTTACGGGTTTGGAACTATATGAGGGGGAGTAATTAATGACATTTAATGATTAATGATTTTTGGGTGAACAATTTGTTGGTTAATTTCCCTGAAGAGACTGTCTGTTTGTCCAAACAGTAGTATAATGAAACTGGGAATTTGGAAAACCTGTTTGATCGTTTCAGCTAGAAATGACACATTTCACCATTAAATTTTAATGGGAGCTTGTCATGTCTCTGTCTGTAGGCCAGGCTGCCATACGGGGGCTAATAGCGGAAGGCCGCCGGCTGGCGAACTCTCTACCAGGGCCGTACAGACAGGATCTGCTAGCAAAGTGTGAGCGAGTGGAGCAGCTGATGATGCAGTTGGCAGATCTTGCGGCGCGGGGAGAGGGAGAGAGTCCTCAGGCGCGCGCTGTGGCTGCTCATCTTCTGGAGGCAATTAAAGTAAGGCACCGTGTCCCCCTTTTCTATTAAAAGATCCTGCTATCTTTCTCACACAGCAGGTGTGGATGAAGCATAATCAGATGTTTAGATCTTCTCAAATGGGAAGTGCAGAGGTCAGATCTACTGGTACACAAAGCACCAGGGCTTTTTGCTCAATGTAATATATAAGCAAATGCCGCCCTCTGCTGGAAAATATTTGCACTACACAATATTTTTTTTTCCTATTCCACTTCAAGCAAATGACATGTTTTTTTGTTTTTAATTGTATACATAAATAAATCATCATATCATATTTTTCTTTCAAGGATCTGAAGGCGAAGATGCAGGAAGCAATGACCCAGGAGGTGTCTGATGTTTTCAGTGATACAACCACACCAATTAAACTCCTGGCTGTGGCAGCAACAGCGCCTCTTGAGGCCCCCAACAGAGATGAGGTCTGTTGAGTATACAACCTGTTTTAAACAGAGCACAGCTTGCTTTTCAGCATCATATCAAATATGCTAATTCACACAAAGCATTCCAAGCCCTAAACCTAACTGTAAAAAGACTAGATATTTTTAGAAGTAAATAAACACTTAGGGTTATTCTTAGGGTTATTATTTATTTTGAAGGAATCTCCAAAATCATTATTTTATACCTGGTCAGAAATGCATACAAACATACTCATAATCATTATCATAGTTATTATGTATTGTTATTATAGTTATCTAATACTAAAACCATTAAAAAAAACCTCCAAAAACATTTAAGTTACTTGGGAAAAAAATTAGCCTTAACTAAAATAAAATATAATATAATAAAATTGAATTGCCATGGCAACATTTCTCATTTTTATTTAGTTTAACTTGAATAACTAAAACTAAGCTAAAAAATAATTTAAAAAATATATAAAATACTAATTAAAATGACAAAACCAACAAAATTACTACAACTTTTAAATTAAAATGAAAGGAAAATGTAAAAATGAAATTTTAATTCAAAATATTAACAAAAACTATAAACGGAATGATTAATTATAAAATAATAATTATAATTAATTTAGTATTTTCCTCTCTAGGTCTTTGAAGAAAGGGCGTCCAACTTTGAGAATCATGCCAGTAGACTGGGTGCTACAGCGGAGAAAGCTGCTGCTGTGGGAACAGCCAATAAGAGCACAGTTGAAGGCATCCAGGCAGCGGTGAAATCAGCCAGAGATCTAACACCTCAGGTATGCAGCTCATGTATGTATATGATATGTGTGTATATGTCTGGACTTATACACACTCTGTGCTTATGCCAGAGCTACTTTAAGGGCACATAATGGAGTATTTGGCCTGATAGCTGGACATTAGCCACAGTATCAAGTCTCCAGGGGCATTCTAGCTTTGTGATGCCAGATACTACCAAATATGATGATCTTGAGTGAGACCTCATTCTTAAAATAAGACTGTGTGAGAAAAGTATTGAGTGTTAAATTATGAGGATGTTTCTAAAGTAACTAACTTTTATGTTGTCACAGCACTAAAGTCAAAACAAATGAGCTTTTTCATCACAGGAATAAATTACACTGTAAAAAATATTAAAATACGAAATTTATTTAAAATTTTAATGATATTTCACAGCATTACAATTTTACTGTATTTTGATATTTTGATCAAATAAATGGTGAGCATAAGAGACCCTTTAAAAAAATATTAAAACATTTTACAGACCCCTAACTTTTGAACTACAAAGTATTTTTGTTATTTAAGAAATATAAACCTTTAAAAAATCTTTATTTCTTTATTACACTTAGTGCAAATAGCCCGCCCTGTTAGCAGAGACTATTTACACTAACTCTGCTCATCAATGTGTGATTGGGATAGTCAGCATTATAAAAAATTTGTACACAGGTGTAGTTCATCAGTTCCAGTGGCGCAGCTGGTAAAGTGTCTTTTTGACGCGATCGACCCGAGTTCGAACCTGCCTTTTGCCAAACTTTTTTTCCTCCCTTTTCAAATCTTGTTTCACATCATAAAGGGATTTATTTTCAATAAAAATTAAGGAAATAATCAAAAAGTTGAAAATAAAGCATTGGGTATAGGGTAGGTGTAGGGAGGGCTGTATTGTACCAGTAAGGTGGCATCCATTTAATAATTTGAATTAAAATTAGAATTTACACTCAATATGTTATTATTGTATACTGTTTTATAATGTAATACAATACTGAAGTGCAGATAATTGCCACTATTTGCAACAAGTAGTATAAATAGCAGAAAGTGCTGCTATTTTAACATAGTGTAAATAGCTTCTATTGCTAATATGCTATTTTCACTTAGTGTAAATAGAATCTAATTGCTATTTACGCTTAGTGTAAACAGCATCTATTGCTATTTGCACTTAGCGTAAATTTCCTCTATCGCTATTTACACTTGCCGCTGCCTTATTAAAAATTCTACCAATAAAGGCTCTCAGAATGAGTACTATTAAACTAGTTGTAATCTTGTTTGTTTGTTTGACATGTTTATCTATCTTTTGCTGTACTCATGAGCAGGTCACTTCTGCTGCACGCATTTTGCTGAAGAATCCTGGCAACCAGGCTGCATATGAACACTTTGAGACCATGAAGAACCAATGGATTGACAACATTGAAAAAATGACCAGTAAGCAAAAGCGCATATCACATAAAATACCACATCAAATCTTTTGAAATTCTTTCACATATTCACTATTTATCTTTATTTCAGGTCTTGTGGATGAAGCCATTGACACGAAATCCCTCTTGGATGCATCAGAGGAGGCCATTAAGAAAGACATTGATAAATGTCGGGTGGCGATGGCTAACGTTCAGCCCCAGATGTTGGTTGCAGGGGCCACCAGCATTGCCCGGCGGGCTAACCGGGTCCTTCTGGTGGCCAAACGGGAAGTGGAGAACTCAGAGGACCCTAAATTCAGAGAACTGGTCAAAGCTGCTTCAGATGAACTTGGCAGAACAATCTCACCCATGGTTATGGCTGCTAAAGCCGTGGCAGGAAACATCCAGGATCCAGGTCTTTTTTTTGTAAATGTTCTGGATACATGTATAGAAAATAATTTCTCCTATTACTGACAGAAAATCTTTTTCTCCTATTGATTAGGTTCCCAAAAGAGCTTCCTGGACTCTGGCTACAGGATCTTGGCTGCTGTTGGGAAAGTCAGGGAAGCCTTCCAGCCTCAGGAGCCTGACTTTCCACCTCCACCTCCAGACCTTGATCAGCTGCATGTAAGGGAAATTAAAGTGTCAAATCAGGCCTTAAAGGGACAATTCTGTCATCATTTATTCACCCAAATGATTCTATCAGGTCAGTGATGATCAGGCTCCCCCCAAACCGCCCCTCCCAGAGGGAGAGGTTCCTCCCCCGAGACCTCCACCCCCAGAGGAGAAAGATGAGGAGTTCCCTGAGCAGAAAGCCGGCGAGATGGTGAGCGAGCCGATGATGGTTGCGGCCAGGCAGCTACACGACGAGGCCCGTAAATGGTCCAGTAAGGTGAGTGGAACTATTATGTTTTAGACACAAAACCATTCCTTGTAGTTCTTTAGAAATACATTATGGCTCAAAAGTTTGGGGTCAGTAAGATTTTTATTTTTTATTCAAGAAATTAATACTTTTATTTAGCATGGATGCATTAAATTGATGAACAATGACAGACTTTTATGATGTTACCAAACATTTTTATTTCAAATAAACTGTTCTTTTGATCTTTATATTCATCTAAGAATCCTAAAAAATTTCCAACAAAATATTAAGCAGCAAAATAGTAATAAAAAGCATTGTTCTTGAGCAGTAAATCAGCATATTAGATTGATTTCTGAAGGCTAATATGACACTAAAGACTGGAGTGATGGCTGATAAAAATTCAGTTTTGCCATCACTGGAATAAATGACTTTTTATAATATCTAAAAACAGGAAAAAAGTTATTTTGACTTGTAATAATATTTCACAATCATTTCTACTGTATTTTTAAACAAAAAATGCAGCTTTGGTGAGCATAAGTCTTCTTTCAATAAAACAAACAATTACCGACCCCAAACTTTTTAATAGTAATGTACTGTAAATAAAACACAATAATAAATCATTTTAGAGAATTAAAATAAAAAATAAAAACTGAATCTCACAAAGACTGTCAAGATGAAAATGACAAAGTTAATTAAAAAACTAAATGATGTGTTTAAATGTTTGAGATGCGCTTTGTGTACTGGTCTGCTTTTTATGACTGTGAAATGTTGCCTTTGTCGAAATCTGAATGTTTTTGTTGTCTTTAACCTGAAATGTGGAAATCTCTGTGATGATTCCAGTTTCAGGGGGAAAAAAGAACGGAAACTGTCATCTATGAAAGAAATGTTTGCATGCTCTAACGTTTTAACAAGTAGACTCATTTTTTTACCAGAGTGAAGGAGCAATACATGACTTTTCTTCGCAGCTTTACCCCAAAAGAGCTTCTGCTATGAAACGAGACAGACAGGACTACCTGAGCTAACTTTAACTAATGGGAAATGTCTTCTTCAGTGGATGTGATATCAACTGGAACTAGTGCAGAGCTGATACAAGCTCATTACAAAGGCTTGTGTAGGTGCTAGTAGGCCATGTAAGCAATAATACTTCCAATCAGGTGACCATAGTGAGAGCCCACTGGGTGGGTTTGACTTACTGGTTGTGTCGTTGTCCTTTTGTGGGATGTTTCTGAGCTATTTCTTCTGTTTCTATTATAGTTGAACAGTCCCTTCATGGCTTTGTCTTGGTCCTTGTGAAAACTATTTGTTCTCTTGCGTGTTAACGTGGTCTTTCCCTGTTTGTATCTGCACACAGCCCCATTTATTGCCTGTTTAGTTATTATAATATTCACTTTACTAAATTGAATACAGTGTAAAAATTAGGAATAGCTGTATTAGTGAAATACTGAGATATTGCAGATAGATAGACAGATACGCTACCATTCAAAAGTTTAGGGTCGGAAAGATTTTGTTTTTTGAGTCTCTTATGCTCACTAAGGCTGCATTTATTTGTTTAAAAATACAGTAATATTGTGAAATATTATTACAGTTTTAAATAACTGTTTTCTATTTTAATATATTTTAAAAAGAAATTTATTACAGTGATGGCGAAGCTGAATTTTCAGCAGCCTTCAGTCTTTAATGTCACATGATCCTTCAGAAATCATTCTAATATGCTGATTTGGTGCTCAAGAAACATTTTCCTATTATTATCAATGTGGAAAGCAGTTGTGCTGCTTAATATTTTTGTGGAAACCACAACACAATTTTTTTAGGATTGTTGTATGATTAGAAAGTAAAAAAAACAGCATTTATTTAATTTTATTTAGCATTTGTATAAATCTTTTGTAATATTATAAATTTTACTGTTATTTTGATCCATTAAAAAAATAAAATAAAATAAACTTTAAACCCGACTTTTGAATGTTAGTGTTCATGGAAATTACGGTCTATACGACTAACTATTTTGGCAGCTATAAATGGCTTTTTTTTTTTGTTGTGAGAACAGTCTCTATGAAATAAATGTTTTAAAAATCTTTATTCAATAATAATGAATGATTGGAAAAGTTAAAAGAAAAAAATCAGGACAATTTAAGGATAGTCTATATAAAGTAATTTATTAGGAGTATTTTTAGCTTAAGTATCATTCAAGTTGAAATATAAACTCATTGAAACACAATCTGTCAAAGCTGCTTTTTTATGGAGAACCCATCATGTATTTCATCATATCTTGTTGGGGGCTTTGCTTGTTTGCTCTCTGTCCAAATTAACCACCCACAACTTTAAGTGAGAATAGATCAGTTACATGATTTTCAGTTGACATTATAAACCCTGTGGCAGACGTTACCCAGCAGGACCCAGAATGCTGCCCCTCCCAGCTATCCTAAACCCAGCTGTTCCCACAATCATGTCCTGGGAATCTCCTTGCAGTACCTCTCGTACTAACTCTGTCCTTCTTTCTCCATGCTGGCTCCTTCCTCCCCCTCCTCCTCCTTCCCAGCCTCCCCAGCCTGAAGTGACAGACGAGGGTTTTGAGGCCGCTGAGGCGGAAGTAGATATAGACGATGAGGATGAATTCACAGACAACGAGGATGATTTTGAGCCAGAGCTGCTATTAATGTCTTCCAATCAGCCAGTTAACCAGCCCATTTTGGCCGCTGCGCAGTCTTTGCACCAGGAGGCTGGCAAGTGGTCCAGTAAGGTACTCCGTTTTCCGGCCCCGTCGGGCCGCAGTATCCCTTCTGCATCCAGATATTACTGTGGGAATGCTGAAACCAGATAGCTGCTGCTGCTGTTGCTTCACACTTGGGTCCGGTGTGTTTTTTTGCTGCTGGGGTTGCCAATGACCACGACTGGAATGGCAAGTTTGTTGTGCATTTCTTGGACAAACTGATACTGGCTTCACAAGTCACTTCCCTGCTCATTTCTGATAGTTGTCACGCCTCTGTGCCCCGATTTGAACGAGGAGCCATTCACTCAACCGCTGCTGCCAAACACTCTGCTTTTGCCAGCCTGTGAAGCCATGGATGACAGTTTCCCAGTGACTTCGGAATCACATGTTGAAGTCATGTCACATGCCTGTTTGTTTGTTGCACACTTTTTCTAACCATTTAAATGAACCATGTCAAAGCCATAGTAGGATGTTACATTTTAACACACAAACTTTGCATGCCTGTATATAAACATAACTGTCTCACTAAAGGATCATGCAGAATTCTACTCAAGGTATTTTTTTATGAATAAATATGATTTATTCATTAGATGGGCACCATATTGTTGACAACCTGGAGGAAAATACATTAGATTCTACGGAGCCCCTAAAGTTACGTTTGCAGAACAAAAAATGCCCTCAGAGTTTCTTGTGCACACAGGAGGACTATGGAAACTTATTTCCATCACGGATAAAAAAAAAAGGCATAATTTTTATTGTATAATCTTACAAACTTTTTCTTGCAAATGTGAGGTATTAACTCAGAATTGAAAAAAAAAAAAAGCGAGATGTAAACTCTGAATTCCAAGAAAAAGTTACTTTGCCACATGTACGAGGAACTTATATGTGCAAACAAAAAAAATTCATGATGGGAAACTTTTGCACCCACACCAGAAAAGTATATTTATAAATCAGTAACAAGCATGCAAATGCTTTTCTGTGTGCACAGAAAAAAATTCTTGTTCACGTGCATTTGTTTCTCATATTTAGTCCTACAAATGTGACTTCAGGAGACATGATAAACCTATACTAATTTCAATAAGGCATGACTGATGTGCACTGGATGAAAATGAGGTGATTCTAAACACTATTTGTTTGTCTTTGTGACATTTTAAAATGTTAGAGATAGAAGTTAGATACATAGAGCTCATCATCAATCACAGATTAATAACAGGCAAAAATGATCTACATGAACAGCAACCGACTCTATAGGAACAGTTGGATTTTTGTAGTAATTTTAGGTTTTACCTGTGTTAGCCAAAGTAC
>JAFVLL020003554.1:0-14827 GCA_021397915.2 Tor tambroides | reverse complement strand
ACCTCTAATAATTACTCATGATATTACTTACACGCAGCTACACACACCTGCAGTCAATACTTGATTTCTGCAGCATTTTGGAGATTTGCCTGGGCGAATGTCTAGCGTATTGTACCTTGTTGCAATGCGATTCAAATAATGAGGTCACGTACCGGTGATCACATCACATTTAAGGAAAAGCGATCGCTAAAGTCATTATTTTGTCATTACGTGGTCATTTAATGCTCATCTTACAACATTTAAAAATGAATGATCTAATTTCATAGTTTACCTCCCCAAAAGCCGTATAAACTCAATTTCCTGCTTGTTTCAAACATTTAGCCTTCAGGTCACACGCTGGAAAAGCTGAGCAATCATAGTCTCCGTTACAACAGCCTTTTCACATGATCAACATGAGGTGCTATTTCCTGTAGATCACAGACGATTTCCGAGAGATATTCATGCAGGAACATCCACTGCTCTCAAGGTTACACACACCAGCCTTGCTCTCTTTATCATACTGACTGTTTGCCAAGGCAATAACTTCATCTGATCCTGTCTCAATGGAGAAAATAACTCTAAAAATGCCCACACTATTTCTGTGAGAAATATGACACATGCAGTGCAATCATTCTGTACATATTCAGTACAAACCGGGAAGAAGAAAAAAATAAAATAAATAAATAAATAAATAATAATAATAATAATAATAATAATAATAATAATAATAAATAAACAAACAAACAAACAAACAAACAAACAAACAAACAAACAAACAGACAGACAGACAGACAGAAAAAGCAAACAAACAAACAAACAAATAAATAAATAAATAAAATAAATAAATAAACAGACAGACAGACAGAAAGAAAAAGAAAACAAACAAACAAATAAATATATAAATAAATAAATAACAGTATACTTACCACTATCCTGATAATGGCTTATTATTATTATTATTATTATTATTATTATTATTATTATTATTATTATTATGTCAAATGACTTTTCAAATCCGACTCTTCACTCAAAACAATAATTCTGACTGAACTTAATTAGATTGTGGACTGTGGTTTTATGTATATTTTAGGTTTCTCAATATTAATTTACCTCATGTAGCAGAAATAAACCAAAAAAAAAAAAAAATGCTCAAAACATATCGCAAACCAGAGCACATTTAAGCAAGGATGATAATTAATGTTGTCCTGCATGGTGCATTCAATTGGATTGCATGTGAGCAATAAACTTGAACAAATGCAGAACAATTCTTGAATGGTTTGTCATGTTATTTAGGTAAATTGAGCAAGTAGCATTTCTTTTTTTAGGAGACCATTAACTTCAATGCCTCACAGTCTCACAGGGTCTGTGAGTGTCTTTTGAAAATGATTTCTGATCTGCAAACAGCCCCGATAAGCACATTCGCAGATGCCTTCAAAGTGTTCAGGATTTTCAAGCATTGCATGTAGAATCAATAAACCACATTCTTAAAAAAAGAAAAATCAACATTTGAATCCATATTTGGTGTAAACTCTTTAGATCTGATTAGGTCATTCTCTACATTTTCCATGTGATACATGTGATTTCATTAGACTGAAGGAAGAAAAAAAGCAGAATCAGACAAATTATCAAATGTGAAAAATCAATGTGTACAGAGTCAGAAAATGAGCTTGAATCATGTGAGTCCTATAGAGGTTGTTTAACAAGCCCACTGTGAATAGTCTGAGGAAAATTATCCATCAAATATGAATAGTTCAGCGTTCTGAAGCACAGGGATTTGTGTACGCTCAGTCGGTCTTTTCAAATGAGCGTTAAAGGCTCTATTTTGAAATGCTGGCGTTGATTAACAGATTAGCTTTCTAACTTTGATCCTCTGAGAGCGGGAAATATCACTTCATAACAAATCAGCACAAAGTTGAAAAATGTGCTCTGTTTTATGTGAGACTCCAGCTAAAAACCAGATGCACAAATGCTGTTATTTTGAGGCTCACTGAACACTGCAAAGACAAGCTGACAACAGTGTTTTACACCATGTCACATTCAGTAGATCTAATACTGAGTCACAAACTTTTGGAAAGTATTTGATGAGAGAACATTAGTTTCTCTGCCACTCATTACATACAACCATGCACACATTGTTATGAAACTAAAATAACTTTGCAGCAAACAAATGATCTAAAAATGATGGCCATGGACTTTCCCTTCTTGAAAGCAGCTGCCCAGCTCAGGAGAGACTGCCAGATGGTAAATGTGTAACTATGTGATATGTGTATATTTAGGATTAATAAAGGTGTTTATAGTTTGAAGACTGATAATCTGATCTTTAATTTAAGCAAATAAAACCAATTAGGGTGTTTAAATATTCATAATAATTGCCAAAAAGGTCTTCTAACAGGACAATATCCAATATCCAGGACTTCTAACCCCTGACAGTTGTCTGTGTCAGGGCTAATTTTCTTTTTTTCTTTCATTGCTGGTAGGATTTTATTTCTCAAGAAGCTATATGTCAGTTCAGCTAACAATAGTGGAACAACTGTCAATATAGATTTTCTTTTGGTTGAGTATCAAGAATCTTAATACTGAAGCTTTGTCAAAATCTGTTTCCACACAATGAAAAATCGATGTCAATAATTTGCACATTAATTTATTAATTTAACTAATATTTATGAGCCAGTCATTGAATCTTTCACTCAACCGATTTAATCAAAACCATATAAGCCAAAGCCATGTAAGCACAATTTTCCAAGTGTGATATTGCTTTAGTATATAAATGTGTTTTTGATTGCCAGCCAGTAAGTTCATGGACCCCTATAATCCCTCTCTGCCTGTAATTGATGGATGTTTTTATTACATGAGCTTTTACCTGTAATGGACAAGACCCCCAAAGGTGAACAGATGGACTTGAACTTGTCTCACCCGCACATAAATGCCATTGTGTAACATATTGGACCACATGTACAGAAACATAAGCATTTCAACAGTGTGTACAGTAATGTATATAATTTGTGTCCTGTTTTGTAACAGTATTGGCTGTAGGTTGGAGATGTACTGTATTGAGTACCAGAAGAAAGTCCTTGTTTGGTGAGATCTGTAAGTTTTCATACATGTTCTTGTTACATGCCTTCAAATCTATATCTCTCAATGTCTGCAGTTTCATGATCAGGTACATTCTAGAGACAAAACTGTGTTTCAAGCTTGGTGAGTCAGTTGAAGGTAACATCCGTTTAATTTTTGAAGCTCTCTCCATGGATTCCCTTGTAATGTCTGGATATGACAGATTAAAGAGATGTGCACAGCTGTCTTTATGTGCTGCAGGGGATGCACATGCTATTGTTCCACCTCCTGTGAATGTGGCCATGCCATGGAGAGTTATTAGTACACCAGCAATCATTCAAAAGAGGATATTAAGTAAAAGCTTGTGAATTCTGCCTGCAGCTGAAAAAAATGCACCTTCCTACTTCAATTCCTATTTTAATCTTGTATACATTTGCACAGAATCAAGACAGGCTGATGATAATGTTATTACATAAATTGCTAATATGCACACAATTGTCTGTCATTGTTGTGTGTCGTGGATGGAATTAAAGGACCCATTCAAACCTGTTAATTGGCAAGTATTACTGTAGGTATTCTTATATAAAGTGTGGTTCTAGCATAAGTGCATTTTGTTAAATTGAAACAAAAATTTACCTCTTTATGCACAGATATTGCCCATATGCCATCATTGCATTCATTTAAACTTTCAAAAACTGATGTCTCAAGCAATTTGCTCAAATGTGCACATGTATAATAGTAAATAATATAACAGTAAAATATATTAACTATTTATATATAACACAGCCTGATGTATTTAGATTTTTAGACTCCCTAAAATATTGTCCAAAGTAATCCTACTTTGTTTTGTTAGTTTGAAATTGTTTGGTCACTTTTTGCCTCATACAATGCAATGCAATGCGATGACAGACAGACAGACAGATAGAAACATTTAAATAATAATAATTAAAAAAAATAAAAAATAAAAAAAAACACCACCACCAAACAACAATCCTAACAGCAATCTCATAATTTATTTAACATTTTAGCAACATAATTAAACTTGTTCAATTTGATTTTTTTTGTGACTTTTTTGTGACTTTTTACATTTGTGATTATATCTTATTGTAAGCATTTTTTTTCACAATGACCTTTTTACACATTTTATTTTACACTTTATTTTGATGGTCACTTAAAAAAAACAAACAAAAAAAAAATTTGCAACATGTCAACTAACTAACTAACATGTTAATTTTAAAATGTAACTATCAAATATATTTAGAATATAAATGTAATATGTCATATAATGTAATATGATAGATTCAGAAAGGATTGAGAAGAAGAAAAAAAAACTAAAGAAGTATTTTTTTTATTATTATTATTAGTTTTCTATTTTTCCTTTGGTGTAAAGCACATAGGACAACCATGGGTTGTAATTTATAGTGCTATATAAATAAATTTGCCATTGCCATTTGGAAATATAAACGATGAGATCAGACTGGTTAATTAGCTGGGATTGTCAAGTTGCTTTTCAGCTTGCCTTGGATGTATTTACGACACTGAAAGAATATTTCCCAAGCATCTATGGCCAGTGAATAGTGATTATCGACTGTGGTACGTTTTGTTCATATTCACTCTGCTTCAACCTATAGAGACCCACCGAGTTTGCCATTACTCTATATAGAGAAGGTCACCGCTGAAGCATCTGTGAGGGTTGCTGTTGTTTTGGTCCTCAGTAATAGGACATTCATTTCAGTTTCTATATTTGGGTGCAATTCATTATTCTCTCTTGAGTACAATCGTTGTGGTGATAAAGTCTGTCCTGAGTTTGTATAGTGAAAAGCAAGTCTGGCCTTTGAATAATTAAATCAATATTTGCGTATGTGTTCAAATGATGTCCTGAAAGCCAGAGGTCATGGAGGACTGTGAAAGCATGTTGAGAACGGTTTGCTTACAGCAGAATCCGTGCTGCTAGAGAAAGAGCAGCGTGTTGAATCTGTATTACTCCATTTCACATCCCAACTGCTATCCTGGGATCCCTAACAATAGCTGCAGACAGCCTTTACTGCAGATATGCTCACTCATTGGCCCACATTTCATTGACAGGTGTTCTGATTCATTTTTCTAACAATAAGAGAAATATAGCAAGCATTGTCTTTGCCTTTGCTGTAAAGGCCTGTCCATCACAACAGTTTGGAGAGCCTCTGTCCCATGTGACCGATAAGAGGGCTGATTAATGTCCAACTAAACGCTGACATAATGCTCTTATCTTTGCAAATGCCACACGCTGTTGGGCCTGATGAGCCCGCTGCTTTTCCCACAGAGAAAATCACTGAAAAGACGCCTCAGGCTGTATTCCGCTGAAATATCCACAGATAGTCCCTTTCTGCTGTAATGGTGCTGGTGCGTGTGCTGGAACTGATGTCCTGTCAGGGGGAATGAAAAATGACATAACCGAGTGCTACTTTTTTATTTATCACTGAATCATATACTTATTTCCAAAAGCAAAGCACTGTAGCATTTCAACTGTAAAAGTTAGATTTACATTTAATAATTTATATCATCGTATAAATGAGCTACATTGCTTCAGTTTGCTAACATACTGTCATTCAGGCTAGTTTGAAACTGTGCATACTATAAGTAACCTTTACAAGATACTGAAAGAAAAAAAAAAAAAAAAAAAAAGTGGGTAGTACCTTTTATACAGTGTATACCTTTCAAATGATATGGCATTTTTCTGGCTCCAAAGAATTTATTTATTTATTTATTTTATTTTTATTTTTTTTTAGGGTGACATTATCAAATTTTAGCAAACCAATTCACTACAAACAATCAGACTTTCCAACTCTACACATGCAATTAACTGATTCACTTGAATGAAACAGATGAAAACAGAATTAAAACATAACATGAAAGAGACAAAAAATATAATACATAGAGACTTGAATCTATGAATAATTTGTTTGAATCTCTTCATTTACATGAACCACTCAAAGAAACCAATTTACTAGAATTAATAAGATTTTCCAACTCTATATATGAAAACATGTCAGTTCAAAAGGGAAATCAAGCATTTTATCCTGGTTGGTATCACCAACGGCAATATATCAGCCAATTTTGAACATGTTTAAATGATCGCATTTGCTGACCTTTTTTTTTCTGTTTGGTCAGTAACTTTATAATAAAGGACTTTTATTTTGACAGTGCTGAAAGACACACACACACACACACACACACACACACACACACACACACACGATTGAGATTGTTTGCTCAACATTTGAATAGTCTTGTTCAGTGTTCAATGTAAACTTGGCCTGAAGCTATCAGAGTTCCTCTGAAACCATCCACCTCCCCCAGCTCCACCTGTCTGGATCTGATGTATGTATACCTATTCATATAAGCAGCATATCTTACATGCTTGGAGCAGCATGTCAGTGAATCTCTATATTAGTAGCAAGTCCATATTGCCCTGAAGCGGCAGTGTGTGCTGCAGATCTTGACCAGCAAAAACCATTATACGGTACACAGAAAAGACACAGGAAAAAATACCTGGCTACTGAACACACACCACCTCACTTCATTAGACGTTTTCAGTCGGAACTGCATTTTACACTTGCTCCAAAAACCTGTTGGTGGAAAATGGGCAAGAAGACATGGGCAATAAACCCATTATAAAAACCTTCCAAGACACAGTCAATAGTAATGGAGTGAATTAGACATTCACTCATCCAGTAGAGCAGGTCCTCTTTGAAATGTCTCATTTCCGTCACTGCAAATCTCCGGCGGTCATTCTCAAAGTTTCCTTCCTCCGACATGCAGCATAGAGTTTCATATTAATCACAGCAAGACAGATTCAAACCCACTGAGATGGAAATTGAATCTAGAAAATTGACTTGTTTTCCTCAAATCAACCCACATTATTTAAACATAAACCATATTTGAATGGTGAGCTGGATCACTTGTTGTTTGGTAACTGACCTGAGTTCCTCTCATGGAATCATTATCCAGTTGTGTAAGAAGAAGCTCCCTGTAAATCTCCACCAACTGACTTCATTTATCGTCTGATTAACGGCAAGGCTTTTTTGGATGATAATATCAGCTCGCAGCATGAGAATGCATAATAAAATTGAATAAAACAGTTGTTTATTTGCCTGGAATTCTGGGAATCAGTATAATGTTGCAGGATCATTCATCTCAGATCAATTTAAGGGCTATGCTGATTGTGTTTTCTGATCTGTGCTATACCCACACATCCCTATTTCTGATTTTTGTTAGACTTGTGGAAATGTGGGTTTTTATTTTCTGCATATTTTATAGTTGTTCATTGGTTATGAAGAAAATTGTAGCATGACTAAGCAGGACAAGCAAAAGGGATGATTTAGAGATCGTTTTCTTGCATTAGCCATTGCTGGATATGGAATATTTTGGGAAAGCCATGTAATCAAAACAAGATGAGGGGTATAACTGGATAATGTGTAACATGTTAAATCTGGCTGCTTCTCATCAGCTTGACATAAATTCAGCTTAAAGATGAATATGCAGAGGCCTTTCCAAATTATACATAAAGAAAAATGTTTTTGTAGAGATAAGCAGTTTGAAACATGCATGTATGTATATTTGGTTTCCTTGCCATTCGTTTTTTTTTTAGTTGATTTCGACTGCAGTTGGTCCAAAGATCACCGTCTTGAACATTTCAAACATCAATAAGCTCTTACATGCAAATGGAAAGAAAACCAAAGCCACGATTTGTCTAATACATATTTATAAAAACCTAAGAGCCCAAAACAATACAGTGTCCAGAACTAAGCGCATAACTAATGTACTACAAAAGAACTTATAAATGATGGACAGTCAATTGCAGATAAGAAATAAGTGCAGACTCGTAAGAATCAATGTCCTTGAGACGATTCCAAAATGAACACAGCTCATTAAGAAAGAATTCCAGTGTCCAGTTCTATCAAACAAATCTTTTCATGTGGAAGGTATGACACCAATGAAAAAGTTCAGTTGGTGTACAAGAGTCCATGAAGGGATATTATTCAGATTTGGTTTGGTAGGGGTATTTTTCTCATGATTCAAATCTTCAGTGCTGGCTTGCTCATTCAGAGTTGGTGAGACTAGACTAGTTTGTGAAGAAGTAGTTAGCAACACTATTAGCTACTGACAAAAACAGCTTTAAGAGGGAAGTACCTTTATAAATTGAGTACATAACTGTGATTACTATGATATGGTACTTTTCTGCCTTGAAAACAATGAGGGTTTTGGAACAACTTTCAGTTTTTAACTGGAGTGAGAGAATCAAACTGAGAAAGTCAATGCACTAAAAATGAATCAAACTTTTCAAATCCACATTATAAGAGAGATGACCGTTTAGATTCATTTAAATGATTCAAACTAATACATAACATAAAACTTACAAAAAAAAAAAAAAAACTGTAGGGACTTGAATCTGTGATTAATTTGTTTGAATCTGTTTGTTTACATGAACTGCTCAAATAACCTTTAAGAAAATTCACCATGGTTTACTACAAAAAAAAAAAAAAAAAATGTAGTCAAAACATGGTAACCACAAATTAACCATGGCTTTACTACACTAACAATAGTTTAACTACAGTTTTGTAATAAAACTGTGGTTAAACAAACGGTAATCAATCCACCAAAAAAACATGGTTACTACAATTTTACTATAATAAAACTAAATTTAATTTTTGTAAGGGAAACCAATTCACTAGAATGAATCAGACTTTCTAACTGTGCAAATGAGAGAGATGATAGTTTATAATGTCATGAAAAAAAAAATGTATAGGGACTTGAATCTGTCAAAAATTTGTTTGAATCTGATTCATTTAAATAAATCAGACTTTTTCAATTCTATATTTGAGAAAGATGACCATTTAACCAAACCAAGTATGACTAAAATCAGACTTTATAATAATATGTGAAAGACAATGCATAGGACAGACCGATTTATTAAAATGAATCCCACTTTTCCAACACTACATATGAAACAAAGAATTTAACTAAATCTCTTGAATCAATCTTTCTAACACTACACTGAGAGAAAAGACTCATACAAAATCGAATTGTTTTAAATGACTGACTAACTGTTAGGCCACAGAATGAGGAATGTCATTTCCAATCCCTCTATGACTAAACTGGTTATGACGGTACTGGAATATAACACACAGCTTTATAAACGCATATGAGGGAGAAGGTTTGGATGGGACAGATTTTGCTGGCGGAAGAGTCACATCTCATCCGGCCTGACAGATGAGCAGTTCCAGTCATATTCTGTCACACTGTCTCCTTTAAACCGGCCCATGTGTAACCGAGTCTCAGATTATTCTGACTGAAGAGGCAAGAGGAGTGCATGAGGAACTGAGAGACTAAAACTCCAGAGACGTCAGGCTTCAGGGAAAACAGCAGCTCTCAGATGTGTTTCGCTTGTACTTTGAACCATCTGGCACTTTAATACAATACAGATTCTGATCCTTTTGTGTTTAGATGTCCAAAAGCTCAGTGGCACATTGCCTATTTTAATTGCTATTAAAATGTCAGTCTATCTATCTATCTATCTATCTATCTATCTATCTATCTATCTATTATATATGTAGCTCAATGATAAGCCTGTGATGTTAGAAATTGCAACTGATGTTTCATTGACAGCCTCTCATTAGCATGTTGCACAACAAAATAAATACAGAGCTGCACGCAGAAATAAATGAATGATTAAAGGAAAATAGCAATATGGACTTAAAAATCAACTTTCAGTTTTGCATTTTCCCATCAATTTAATTTTTATTTATTTATTTATTTATTTATTTATTTATGTGTTTGTTTGCTCAGTTAGTTAGGGAGGTCATTATTTATAGACCTATTTATTTATTTATGTGCAAGCATTTCACTGTTTTTTGTACGTATGTATGCATTTTTTTTTTTTTACAATAATTTACAATTATTTGTATTTATTACAAAATGTATGTTGTGTGTCATTTCCTGTCAAGCTGTCATTTTCATAATTTCTATAATATTTAGTATACATAAAGTGCATGCTACAAAAATTATTGTCCTGTGTAATGCATTGTTGGACATTTTTAGTGGACCAATTAATTAAGCTAATGAGACTGTGAAAAGTGCTATTTACGAGAATTTATTTTATCCATAAGTGCCTGTTATATAATGTGATGTTGCAATATGTTTGTAGAAATACACAGTGGGTGGCATATGGTAATAATGAACCTTACAGTATGTTTATTTACATGCTGTGATAAGTGTCTATATTTCAGTGGCTTACATATTGTGTTCATTAATTTCATAAACTTTGCACTTGTCCATATTTAATGTTCTAATGAGCAATTATGAAAAGTTCAACATCACCCACATGATTCAAGAGTTCTCTAAAAGAAACCCTGTGGTGCCTCATTTCCCGGCGTCTCATATTAAATTCATTCCAGCATTGCATAAAAACAAACAAACAACAAGAACTAAAGTCAGGCGCATGATTGGGAGGGACAATTCACTCCGTCCTATACATCAAGGCAAGCATCAGTCATGGCAAGACTATAAGAGAAACAGCACTGCTGCAAACAAACAGTGTCTGATGTGACAGCGGAGGCCTTTAAACCAACATAGAAATGCTGGATGAAACCATCTGGGATATCTGTTAGACAACATTTAAGAGCTCTAAGACAGACCAATCATTCATTTGACACAATTTTCTGGCACATAAATTCAAAGCAAACTTGATTGTGCTGCCATATCTGCTTTTTTGAGCCAGACATTGGAGATCGAAGCCAAAGACAGTAAGCATTTCATAATGTTAAAGAAGGAAGAAGCCCTGGGGCTGAAAAAAAAGAGGTTTATTAGATATGATGTTTTACTATTGGAAATCAATTCTGTAAGCTGCATTACTCACATTGAGATAAAAGACAAATAATCACAATAACAACACAGGCAGCATTATGGCATCTTAAAAAAAAAATAGTTTTCTTACATATTGCAGTGCATTTGTTAACACTGTAGCAAGTTGACAGTTCATATCTTATTTAGCAGTTTATTAAAACTATAGAGAGACATGGAATCATTCTGCATTACCTGAGGAAAATCTCAATTTGAACTCTGTTACATCTAGGAGAAGTATTTGAGGCTTTAAATATTGATCTCAACCAATGATTATATGGATGTTTATTACTTGTCTTATTGCTGTGGATGAAACGAGAGCTCTGTCGGTCAAGCACTGTGTCCCTTTATCTGTCCTTGTAATATGTGTTGTTCACTCATGTGCAGTGGTGGCTTGTTGTGTTAGAAAGGTCATGGTATAAGGAGAGGATGATTAGTGTGCAGCCCTTTGTGTCATTAGCACCAGCCTGCGGAACAGTGAATTATGGGAAAAGCATGTCCTCAGGGAAGCATTACCTATCTAATAGGTGAAGAGTGTAAATCAATACCTTTTATGACCTCAGCCCTACTGTTCTGAATCTGGCAAAAATTAAATAAATATATACGCAAAAGAAAAAGAAAGACCTATCTTTACTAATGTTTATTATTCAGATGTTACTCTTTTATAGCTCAAGCTTATTGGAGTTCTTAGATTCCCCCTTTTTATTGTTGTTGTTGTTATTGTTTGAAATATCTCAAAACAAAACACAAAGATACCAAACACCATAGAATAGCTTACCAAAACAAAAAAAAAAACAAAAAAAAAAAACAAAAAAAAAAAAGTATGTCTAATAACAAACAATAAATTAAAACAAAACCAAAAAAAAACAAAGATGCCAAATATTATAGAATAGCTTGAACCAAAACAAAACACAAAGACGCCAAACGCATATAATAGCTTAAAAGTAAAACAAAACACAAAAATGTCTAATAACATTGAATAGCTTAAAACAAAAACCAAACAAAAAACAAAGGTGCCAAATACCATAGAATAGATTAAAACAAAACAAAACAAAACACAAAGATGTATAATAACATAGAATAGCTTAAGACTAAACAAAACAAAAACACAAATATGTCTAATACCATAAAATGAAACAAATAAAAATACACAAAAATTTCTAAAAACATAGAATAGCTTTGAACAAAACAAAACAAATTCACCAAACACCATAGAATAGCTTAAAACAAAACAAAACACAAATATGTCTAATACATATAATAGCTTAAAATGAAACAAAACAAACAAAAAAACAAAAACTTCTTTTTTGATGGTGGAGTATGTGCTGTGTCTGTTGGTAACTGTAAAATTGTGATAATATAGCCATTTCCTGTTTGCTCTATAGCCTGTTCAATTTCATTTTAGTTGTGAGGTGATTTTGTTTGTCCTTTCTTTCATAAGGCCTGTTTCACACCACACAGAGTCTATTTTTTGACACGCATAGCATGCTGAACTTGGTGAATATGGTGAAAATGCATTATAAAATGCAATAAATGTTTTTATGAAGTACTGGAGGAAACTATGTATCAAATGTTTGGTGGCGGGGGGTTAGAGAGAGAAAGAGAAAGAGACGTCTGTGTTAGACTTGATTCAAGTTTCACACATCACGCATTCGGTAAATCTGATTGAATCCAGATGATTTAACCAGTTGGAACTGAATTTCGAGTTTGGGTTCTGTTCTGTGTTGTAGATTAATAATTGTAATTGCAGTATTAATATTGAAGTAATCTAAATTAGATGTCATGATAATCACTTTGATTAAACACTGTCTCTCAGACCAGCTAAGACCAGCTAATAGGCAAGACGTCAAAAATGATAGTATTTGTTTTAATTGTTAGTCATTAATGCAGATTTTGGTCATAGTTTACAGCTTAGGAAACATGTTCACAGCGTACCAACATTTCATTAAGTTTTCAGGGTAGAAAATTAACAACCAAATCCAAGCTTCCAACATGACATATTCAGTTTATGAATAAACAGAGACGCCCCAGGTCAGGATTGAGTCAGTGCTCCGGAGAAGCTGTAAACATTGTCAGTTATTTAAAATATTTCTTTTGTCTCAAGCTCCCAAATTGTTTGCAGTTGTGGGTTTGGAGTTGTCAGTTTAATGACCAAGCACATTCAGCAAGGCCCTAAACTCCACACAGTTTCAGTGAGAAAGTATGGTTTGTTTTGGATGTCTCATGACCAGTCTGAAGGACAAAAGATCACTGCGGCCAACTTAGTAATCCGAAGAGCCATCATTTACTCAATTACATGACAGCCCACTCGCATGGGTTTGTCTCTCTCTCAACAATGTGCTGTGGGGATGAACAAGCTCCTGTGACCTGTGTCAATGCGAATCATTGAGCTGAGCTGCATTGCACATGTGCAACTACTGATTACTGATGAAAATGTTACCTTATTTTATCTATCCATCCATCCATCCATCCACACACACAACTCCTTACCATGTTTGTGTGTGTGTATTTATTTCAACGCTACATTTCAAAGTTATTTTCATGACAACATTTACCAAAAAAAAAGACATTTAATGTTTCATTAAAAAGACAAAACTTTGCCTAAAAAAACTTTAAATAAATAAATAAATACATACATACATACATACATAGATACATAAATACGTAAATGCATAAATAAGTAACTCTGCCCGTGCATTTTCCAAACATATGTGAAATAATCCTAGTAAGGCCATATGTGTGTTATTGAGCATTGTCACCCAAATAAGCAGCAGTGTCACATAGATCAAGCCAGTGTCAGCACAGGACAAGATGCAAGTGTGGACATCCACCCCGAGGAACAGCTGTCTTCCTACCAACGAGAAGAAATAAAACAATTCATTGAGCAGTACAGAGATGTCTTCTCTGAGACTTAACCTGGCGATAGCCAAGAAATCCATCATGATATAATAACCCCACCAGGAATGATTGTAAAGCCCGTTCTGGTGCCAGAGGCTCGGAGATGCTATTAAAGAGGAAGCTGAGAGGAAGAAGAATCTAGGAGTCTTTGTGGAATAGCAAAGTGCTTGGTCCAGACACATCGTTGTCTGCTTCCAAAACCCAATGGCACCTTCTGGTCCCATGAACCTTTCCAGCAACACAATGAAGTTCCAGTTTGAGACCGTTACCCCATTCTGAGGGGATGAGCTCATCAGGAGTTAGTCCAAACTTATTTCTGTTTTAGGCTAAATGAAAGGCAGGTGCCTATTTCTTTCAGCTAAAGAAAAGACTTCCTTCAGGTCACCAAGAGGATGCTGGCAGTTTGGTGTCTGGTTTATGTGGGTCACTTGTCAGATTTCAAACACAGACTGTCTGAACTGTCTATATGGAAGCTGCCATCCGCAGATGGAACAGCTACTCCAGAGGTGCTAGAAAAGTTCAGGACTGTTTCCAGTGACATCTATAGTCATGTCCATGAATATATACCATCGACCTGAATTGTTACCATCAGGTCGACGGTATTGTGTTCCCAGATGTTTGAAAACAGGTTAAAATTATCATTCATTCCCCAAGCAAACAAGTTTTTATATTCCTCTAGTGGTAACTGATGGTCAGTTAGACTGGTATTTTAATTAGATTTGTTAATATTAAATTATTGTTTATATGTACAGTGCCCTCCACTAATATTGGCACCCTTGGTAAATCTGAGCAAAGGTGGCTGTGAAAATAAATCTGCATTGTTTATCCTTTTGATCTTTCATTCAAAAAATTCACAAAATTCTAACCTATCACTGAAGTAAAACAATTGAAAGTGGGGAGAAAATTTCATGATAAAATAAATATTTTTTCTCCAATGCATGTTGCCACAATTATTGGCACCCCTGGAAATTCTAATGAGTCAAATATCTCTGAATTATATTCCCATTCATATTTACAT
>JAFVLL020003552.1:0-14273 GCA_021397915.2 Tor tambroides | reverse complement strand
TCTATCTATCTATCTATCTGTCTGTCTGTCTGTCTGGTTAGGGTTTTTGCATGGAGATTAACAATGTGGAGCCCCCTGCTGTTTAAAAGTCAGTGGTGTCAAGTAAGTCATGGTTATGTTGTGGCCAGCCATTGACCTCATATAATGAAAAGACCACAAAGACAAAAGTTTTAAAAATTAGGGTGGAAAAAACAGGGTGTTTTGTTAATATCTCTGCTTTCCTCACATTGAATTGGTGTGGATGTTGTTATCACCTCTGATTATTTAATATCGCTCCATCACCTCCATGATGCTGGCACTGTGTCCTGTTGCCATATGTCTTTAGCTGGCCTCTGAGTAACCCCACACCTTCACAGGTTTATCACCACCTCTTGTGGACAGAGAACAGACACTCAGTCAGAGAAGAACTCACATCAATGCTGTTTCCCGGTTATCTCTTCACTGCCACAGTGACAGAATTTTGTCACAAAACCAGACCACCTACAGTTCTCCCATTTATCCAGCATTCAAACTGCCAAAGCACTGATGTGGTTTTAAACTCATTCTGTCCTCTTTACATTTGAACAATCAGAGGAGATGAATGTCTAGGATAATGGCCAAAATGATCTTATTTTTAGATTTCCGGTTCTTTGCGCTTTATTCTACTGAGATCTTGTATGCAAAATGAGTTCAAAGTCTTGAACATGCAGAGCTTAAAGACTTTTTGTGTGGATACATTTCTCTAGGTTGGCAGCTATCTCTTTCAGTGTGCCATCCCTTTTAAAAAAGACCATATCCAAAGATATTTTTATCTTTGGAGGTACATTTACTTCACTCTTCCTTTCTTTTAGTTGCTTCTATGTGATCAAAGACAGGACGACGCAGAAAAGCATGACATAGCCACTAACCGGGCTGTTTGCATGTGGACTGGACTGGAAAATGAGAAGAGAGGTTATAAGTCTGGTTTTAATTTACCAGAGTAATTCTCTCTAGTTGGGTTTGCCAAGCCACGGCGTCATGGTTCTCTACATTTTTTATTAAACGTCTAACATTAACATCAACTGTTTTGAAAGGATCAAGAGAGACCTTGGGAATAAATAATCAACATGATGATAGGGTCTACGGAATCTAAAAACAGTCATTATCTCTAAACAGCCATGATTACACACTGTTAAGACAGCACTGCGAATGCAACTCTATTAGCAAGCTGAGCAGACCAAATAGATTTACACCAAATACTGATAATGAAGGAGCTTTATTTTCTACTGAGAGGAATAATCCCTTTATGGGATTAAAAATAGGCAAATTATTTTTTTCTTTATGAAAATTAATAATTTTTCTTTGTCGTTTACAGAGAGAAATTCAACATGAATCCTATGAAGAACCAACAATAAGAAAAAATCAATACAATGCATGAGTATCAAGGAAAAAGAGGTGATAAAAATATTGTTTTAGGTTGTTTTTTTTCCCCCAAATATTATATTGAAAAACTACAGAAAAGAAAACAAATACACCAACATTTCCACACAAAAAAAACCCTTCAAGTTACCAATATGAACCTTTAAGGACAAAGATGTACCTTTTGAGAAGATACTGCCCCAGTGACAGCTTTTGTATCTTTTTTCTTAGAGTGTAGCAAGAAAAATGTTTGTTTTCTTTTTTTATATAGTACTGTAGGTATGTATATCTAACATTTAAGGTTTGATATTAGTTGTTTGACTTGCACTTTGTGTTGCAGACTGAAACTTTGTTTATGCATTCATTGGTTCTGGGAAAGATGCCTGTCACCCCATACTGTGAATATTTACTGACAGTATCAGCATATTTCGCTAGTGCAATATGCTAGACTGCAATCTAATCTTTTTTTCAGGCTGAAAGATCTGAACACTTCTAAAACTGCACAGATTTTTATGTCATGACATCTATATCACTAATTTTAGATCACGGATATCATTGTCATTTAACCCTTTGCAGATTATTAGCTGATTATGTATCTATGCTGCTGAATCCTTTGTCAATGCAATCAGATCAGACTCCAGGTAATGAAAGTCCAGGTAAGCTCTGGGTCTACCTGTTTGGCTGAGCGATGGGAGACGAGGGAAGTGCTTAAGAAACCTGTTTGTCATTATTTTTTGAAGTTTGTTCGCTTACAGAAGCTGCCATTTCATCAAAATTGATCTAAAGATGTGATAAGTGAGGTGCACATCAATATGGGTTAGCTTAGTGCGCTCTCTGGTGGTAAATCAAGACAGCGTAAGCAAGAAAAAGACATTGCTATAACTGTTGTATCTGTTTTTGTTGAATGACTGCTCTTTTGTGGCTAACACTGATGGAGTGCACCTGAAGTGTAAGTAAAAATGGCATCAATCTCTCTTCCCTTGGTGGCCTTAAAAACCCTTGTAAAATGAAATGGGAATGCATCATGCCCTTTCAATTCCTAAGTGTTTGTTCCTCCCATGCAGAGAAAATAACTTCAAATGACTCATTTAAGAGAAAATGACTCACTGAAAGAAGAAAATTGCAGAGGGAACTACATACAGGTGCATCTCAATAAATTAGAATGTTGTGAAAAAGTTCATTTTTTCTTGTAAGTTATTTCAAAAAGTGAAACTTTCATATATATTTTAGATTCATTGCATGTAAAGTAAAACATTTCAAAAGTTTTTTGTTTTAATTTTGATGATTAGAGCTTACAGCTCATGAAAGTCAAAAATCAGTATCTCAAAATATTAGAATATTTACATTTGAGTTTCATTAAATGACCATCGCTACAGGGTATCTCTTGTTCTTTCAAACCACAATAATGGGGAAGACTACTGACTTGGTAATGGTCCAGAAGACAATCATTGACACCGTCCACAAAGAGGGTAAGTCACAGAAGGTCATTACTGAAAGGGATGGCTGTTCACAGAGTGCTGTATCAAAGCATATTAAATGTAAAGTTGACTGGAAGGAAGAAATTGAGTAGGAAAAGGTGCACAAGCAACAGGGATGACCACAAGTTTGAGAATACTGTCAAGCAAAGCCGATTCAGACAATTGGGAGAGCTTCACAAGGAGTGGACTGAAGCTGGAGTCAGTGCATCAAGAGTCACCACGCTCAAATGTCTTCAGGAAAAGGGCTACCAAGCCACTTCTGAACCAGAAACAACATCAGAAGCATCTTACCTGGGCTAAGGAGAAAAAGAACTGGACTGTTGCTCAGTGCTCCAAAGTAATCTTTTCAGATAAAAGTAAATTTCGCATTTCATTTGGAAATCAAGGTCTGGAGTCTGGAGGAAGAGCGGAGAGGCACAGAATCAAAGCTGCATGAAGTCCAGTGTGAAGTTTCCACAGTAGTGATGATTTGGCTGCCATGTCATCTGCTGGTGTTGGTCTACTGTGTTTTCTGGAAGTCCACAGTCAACGAGCCACTCCGCTCAGGAAATTTTAGCATACTTGCGCCTTCTGCTGACAAGCTTTAGGGAGATGCTGATTTCATTTTCCAGCAGGATTTGGCACCTGCCCACACTGCCAAATGTACCAAAAGCTGGTTCAATGACCATGGTGTTACTGTGCTTGATTGGCCAGCAAACTTGCCTGACCTGAACCCCATAGAGAATCTATGTGGTATTGTCAAGAGGAAGATGAGAGACACCAGACCCAACAATGCAGATGACCTGAAGGTCGCTATCAAAGCAACCTGGGCTTCCATTACACCTGAGCAGTGCCACAAACTGATCCCCTCCATGCCACGCTGAATTAAAGCAAAAGGAACCCCTACTAAGTATTGAGTACATATAGAGTAAATGAACATACTTTCCAGAGGGCCAACAATTCCCTAAAAAAATTTTTTATTGGTCTTATGAAGTATTCTAATTTGTTGAATTGGTGGGTTTTTGTTAAATGTGAGCATAAATCATCACAATTAAAAGAACCAAAGACTTAAACTACTTCAGTCCGTGTGCACTGAATTTATTTAATACATGAGTTTCACAATTTGAGTTGAATTACTGAAATAAATGAACTTTTCCACGACATTCTAATTTATTGAGATGCACCTGTATGTATGGTTGACGAATGTATTTGTTGTTTAGCACAATGCACTTAATTCAGTCTAAAACATTTTATCAATGTTGTTATTGTTAACTAAATTTTTAAAAATTCATTTGTTAATTACAACGGAGCTAAAATAAAATAAAATATAAATATTAGACTGAAATGCATAAATAAAATGTGAAATGTTGCTTTGAACACTAACTTAAATTACTAAAAATAAAACAAAAAAGCTAAATAGAAATATTAAAAACTAATAAAAATGACAAAAGCACAACAAAATTACTATTTAAGCTAAAATTGAAATGAAAGTCAAGTCAAGTCAAGTCAAGTTGAGCTTTATTGTCATTCTGCTACATGTGTGGACATACAGTGGAACGAAATGTCGTGTCTCGCAGGACCACGGTGCTACATACCAGTTAAACATACATAAACATCGCAAGTATAAGGAAAATAATAGAGCTATACAACAGTTAACCGTCTGACTTTACATATACTATAAATGCTATAACTACTATACATAGCTGACTACACATAAACTGAGACTGTACAAAAACTTTACATACGTACTGTACATGAAATTGTGCAAAAGAGATATTTGTACATAAAACTGTGCAAAGAAATATATTTTGAACATTAAAATGTTGTGCAGAAGAGAGATTTGGGGGAAGCAGCGCATAGTACAAAATGATTTTGTAGTGCAATGCACAAGTAAACATATATTATACTATTGAGTCTTTGTAGCAAGGAGTGATTATAGAAAGTGTCTAGTGTGCATATAGTGGGATGAATGCGCATTACAGGTGGTTTGTATAGCCCACTCACCTGTGTGTAGCACACTCAGAATTGCACTTAGAAAAATTGTCAACAGTTATTAATGATTTAGGGGGGAGGGAGGGCTGAGATGTTCATAGTTTCAGATGGGGACAGGGAGATTGGAGTTAAGAGCTCTCACAGCCTGGGGAAAACCTGTTGAGAAATCTGACAGAGATAGCTTTGATACTCCGGTACCTTCTACCTGATGGCAGGAGCTGGAAGAGGCTGTGGGAGGGATGGTGAGGTCCTTCACGATGCTGGAGGCCTTGCTGGAGCATTGTGCAAGGAAAATGTCCAGGATGGAGGGGAGAGGGGTACCGATGATCTTTGCGGCAGTGTTCACTGTCCGTTGTAGGGTCTTGCGGTCAGCAGTTCCCGTACCAAGCAGTGATGCAGGTGGTCAGCACACTCTCAATGGTGCCCCTGTAGAAGGTGGTGAGGATGGGTGGAGGGAGACTTGCCTTTTCAGCCGGCGGAGAAAGTGGAGGCGCTTTGTCCCTTCTTGTTGAGGACGTGACGCTGGTGGTCCAGGTGAGGTCCTCAGATGTGCACCCACAGGAATTTAGTGCTGCCGACTCTCTCCACGGTTGAGCCGTCGATGGTCAGTGGGAGGTGGTCAACAGAGTTTCTCCTGAAGTCCATCACAACCTCTATTGTCTTACTCACATTGAGGGACAGGTTGTTAGCACCACACCATTCAGCCAGCTGTGCCACTTCCTCTCTGTAGTGCGTTTCATCGTTGTGAAAGCATAAAACCAAAAGCTAATTCAAACTATTATGCATTACTATCTGCATTATACTAAAATAACGTTGTTTACAGGCTCAAATCAATTGACACAAGTGTATTTTAGTATCACTGAGATACTTTTATAGTTTTATTAATAGTTTGAATTAATTTTTATTCTTATATTTTCTGTTTTTATTTTAATTTTTTGAAACGTTTTTTGTGTCATTTTTGTGTGTTTTGTCATTTTTTAATATGTCTGTGTAGCTTTTATTATTTTTTATTTTTCAGTTTGAGTTATTTTAGTACATCAAGTTAACTTAAACGAAAGTTAAAAATGTTTCCTCATGAACTAGCTGAATTAAAATAAGTTAAAGTTGTATTTTATATATATATTTTTCAGTTTACATTTATTTCATTTCAATTAGCTTTTATTATTATTTTTTTCAATTTTCAGTTTTAGTTATTTTAGTACATCAAAATAAACTAAACGAAAAGGAGAAATGTTACCTCGGGAACTACAGCTGAATTAAAATAAGCTATAGTTTATATATATATATATATATATATATATATCACTTTATTTCAGTTAACATTTATTTCTTTTCAATTAACAAAAAAGTTGTTGTTTTATTTAACTATAATAACCCTAACTGATGCAACTACTTTTCTTAATTATTGTTCGATATATATTATTGTTTATTTTTTTGACTAAGTAGTGGGTAGAACTGATGGATTAACTTAACTGTAGCAAGTCACTTTTTCCATGTAGCATGTACTGTACTTTCTCAAAATGCTCAAGCGTAACTATTTTCAGTAGAATAGTTGTTAGTTAACTGGCTTTTCTAAGGAAGAAAGTAACAAACAAATCTCTATTGTAATGTTTTGAAATGGTTTGTATGTTTTAAATATTTCCGAATATACAGTCTAAGAAGCATAGAGGTGTTATAGAGAAATCTACTGTATATGTGATGGACAGTTATGCATAATGTGTACTGACCATTTGCCCCCTGACACCTCTGTCCAGTTCATATTGCTTAGAAACGGGCAATTTAGGGGTCAAAGCGGGGTCGTATCTGACATGGACCACCCATCCGTATGCACAAAATCCATTCAAGTCAACATATGTTTGAAAGAAGACTCCAATAAGCATGTGTGATAAATGATCATAAAAAGAGTCGTAAAACCTAACTCAAACAAAGCAAATGCTTTGCTGTCCTGTTGAAAGAAGGATTTTTTTTATTGCTGACCTTTTCCAGAATAGGAATCAGTTTAACAGTAAACGGCTCTCGTACACAAAGAATCACTTTCAGCTGAGAGAGAACCTTATGTTTCGAGATTCCTCTTTGTGTGGGAGAGCAAAGGAAGAGCCAGACTATTAGACTTCATCAAACAAATCTCTATTCAACTGTCTTAGTCATAACTGGAATGCTTTGACCCCAATAAATCATGTGGAAATATTTGTTCTTCTCATACAGACGTTTCAATATGGACTGATTCAGAGGTGCAGATCAGAATCGATGGATATGCTTTGGATCAAGTGAGAAAGACAACCAAAGATATGATTTTACAGTGTTGTTGCAAATTGCATTTTCACCAAAAGAGGGCACTGTACTGAAAGAAATGGCAGTGGCATTCCCTGTTTTTTTGGGATTATTTATATACTTTTATAGGATTTGAATTTGAATTAGCTTTTATTTTTTATTTTCAGTTTTCTGTCATTCTATCTTAAAGATTTAGTTTAAGAGAATTTAGTTATGTGCTTTTGTCATTTTTATTGGTGTCTCTATATTTCTATATTGCTTCAATTGATTTTTCTTTCAGTTTTAGTCATTTTAGTAATTCAGCTTAAACATATTTCAGTTTATGACTTTAATTTTTAAATATTTTTTATTCTTGTGTTTGTAATTTTAGTTCACAGTATCGTAATTTGATTGTGCGCTTTTGTCATTTTTATTAGTTTTTTGGGGGTTTTATGTTTCTGTATAGCTTTAATTAATATTTTATTTAGGTTTTAGTCACTTTACTAATTCAAAGTAAACTTATTTTTCAGTTTGTTGCAATATTTCTGATTTTAATTTTAAGTTTAAAATATATTTCAATTACTGAAAAATGTTCATTGTTTTAGTTTAACAGTAACAACCCTGGTGGCATTTTACATAAACGCAACTAACTTTTATCATCTTGGTCAATCCGATCACATCCGGTCTTAAAGTTGTTTTGATAGCCTTGTTTGTTGCTGCACTGGAACAATTTGTATTTTATAGAACAGTATACAAATCAATTGAAATGAAATTATGTCTGCTAATTCAACACTTCACACACATAAAGGAAAATAAAGAAGTATGTTTATTTCAATGCCAATCTATCCAATTTGTCCTTTTCCAGTATAATTCATTGAAGTCTGCATTTCAGCATTTTGCGAGAAAAACTCAACAAGCTTCTATTATTAGAAACAAAAAGTTGTGTTTTTTATATTCCATATTAAACATAGATACATTAAAACCTTATCTAATCCATATTATCTCCTTAATATGCATAAACACATCATGAATCTTATTTATTTGATCCATGTTGGTTCCATGAGCTGCATAAAAGAAAGATCTGTGTGTGTGGTCACCATCACTGTTTCACACACAAGTAATCAAAGTGTTTAATCTGACCCGTTTCAGAACTGTTTGTGCATGCATTTATTTAAGACAAGCCAAAAGATAAAAGCATACTGAATTGGACTTCCCCATTGGCTTCTTTCCTGCAACTCTATTGTAAAAGACCAAAGTAAGCTGGCCCTAATCAGCTAGACTCTGGTGTTAGTGGAGGCTTAGATGCACTCAATTGGTTCAGTGAATATCCGCAGGTACTCTTTTAAATTAGCATTCGGTTTATATAACATGGGAACAGAGGGTCAGTGTGAAGTCAAATGCATCTATATTAACTGTCGAATAGGTGGTGTATGGGTGTAATTCTCCTATTGTATAAGACAGGTCTTTGGGTTTAGACATACGTGGAACCATAATCATTGGTCATTTTGACGCCCACATGAGCACTTGCTGTTAAAGACGTCATTACTCTGGTTTTTTGTTAAGAGTATATGTGAGTTCCACCAGTCTTCAAAGACACATGAGTGCAGCATATGTGAAAATGAGCCACGCTGCAGTGACAAATGTTAATGTAGCAAATTAACAGTTCCAATCATTCCATCATTTTAGCATTAGGTCATTGTAATATCTTTCTTAAACATTGCCCAGATGTTCAGAGTTGGCCTTCAGAATCCTATGAGGAGATACAGCATGCATGTTTGCTGTTTGGCCTGCAGCATAGTGGTGCTCTCTAATGGAAATTTGTCTGTACAGATTTATGTTCTATAATTTGGAGATCAGCAAATAAATCCATTAATCATTTTCCACAAATATTTTTCTCACATATACATATATATATCTCAGAAATCAATGCTTTAATTCAGCAGGGATTCATTAAATTGATTAAAAATGAATGCAGTTGTTTTGAACTTTCTCAAAAAATGTGAAAAAAGTATTGTAGTTTCCACAAAAATTGTTTTAAACATTTAAACATAATACGAAAGGTTACTTGAGCAGCAAATCATCATATTAAAATGATTTCTGATGGATCCTATGACACTGAAGAGTGGAATAACAGCTCCGAAAAATTCAACTTCGCAATCACAGCAATAAAGTACACCTTAAAATATATTCAAATAGAAAACATTTACTTAATGTTTCAGAAAATTCCTTTTTTTTTCTTCTATATTTTGATCAAATAAATGCAGCTTTGGTGAGAGACATGTATTTAATAATCTATTTTTGGTCCCACTTTATATTAGGTGGCCTTATCTACTATGTACTTACATTTAAATTAATCAATTGATACAATGCACTTATTGTGTACATACATGTGTTTACTAATATTTAAAAAAATACCTGCATGTAATTACATCTGTAATTAATTTATTACGTTTATAGTTACACTGTTGACCGATCTCTTACACATTAACCCACCTTTATACCTAGCAATACCACTAAACCTGTCGCTAACCTTACCCATATCCCACCTCAAAGCAAAAGTGTTTTGCAATACAATATGAACACAATAAGTACATTGTACTTATTTTTTATTCAAGTACATTGTAATCAAGGCCACCTAATATAAAGTAGGACCCTATTTTTAATCTGTTTTCAGTGTATTTTTGTCATTAGGTATGAGCCCGACTCCTCTGAATCACAGGCAACTCTATCAAACATATTCAGAGTGCATTTTAAAATTTTGCATGTATACAAATGAACAATATGTGAACACTTACAGTGTTAGGATTATCGTTTAAGGTCACCAGACATGTAGCAATTGTACCTGGTTTAAAAAACCACAACTTAGAAACAGAAAAATGTAGGAAATGTAATCAGTCATAGAGCGTAATTAGACCAGTGCAGTGAGGTCAGGGTAATTTGGCTAAAATAAGCTGACAGTGATACGACCCAGACTACTGCAAGTATCATTTTCAACACATTTCTTCACCCTTCACCCTCCAGAACACTTTACGAAAGAGGGTTTGTAAAGCGCAAGAGTCTTTACAGATGATGGGCGCTTTGAACTTAGACAGCGGGCTTTGAAAGGAAGTGAAAATTATGATTTACACAGGGCAGACAGACACATTATATTATGGAAACATGTTTTATTGTTCTTTAGTATGCTCATTTCATTAATGTGTTTGGAACACACATTATCTGCTATTTGAAACTCATTTAGGCAAATAATGGAGGGCACCACTTAGGCCCATCTGAGCAAAACATAATGTTCTCAAGAGGACTAATGCAAACACAGTCCAAAATGCACAGACTGATTTAGTTAGCTTAAATAAATGTGTGTTATTGTGCATAAAGCTAAATGACAACTTACCATTAGGCTGTTTTTGTACTAGTCTAAAACATTGTTCATGGTGATTTCAACTGACTGGAAATGAGAAATGTATGCAACCACATATTTTTGGTAATTTCCCCCAAAACCTGGTAAAAAACACTTTTACAAACGTAATAAGACAGAGATGAATGTCTTCAGGGCATATGTAGGATAAGTGCTAGGAAGTAACTGATTACATGTAATCTGGATTACATAATCAGATTCCAAAAATCAAGTACTTGTAATCAGAGTAAATAACATTTTAAAATGCCCATAATAAGATTACAGTTACTTTTTATGGATTGCATGATTACATTCACACATTATGGCATTAAATTATTCATAATTTATTGATTATGCAAGTTACTAAACACTGGTGATGAATAGTTGTGAAACACTGTCTTTTTCATATCCAGTGACCTTCAGTAGCTGTTGATTCTGGAAGTCTGGACAACAATATCTCAAACCTGGAAGACTCTGAGTGTATTATGTCATTACTGCTTTCATTTTTATTAATGTTTGTTCATATAATGCAGGGATTCACAAATGTGTTTGTCAGCCAGACCTCTTGAAATTAAATATTTGATTGAAATATCTCTAAAGAAGTTAATATTTCAATAATTTAACAACACATTTGCATGTTCACAATTCTCTGATGTCGGTTAAGTGTTTAAATTATTTTATTTATTATTATGATTAATAAATTAATAGCTTTTTATCAACTCACAAAGTGTAATGTAATGTTTAATAGTAAGCTTTAAACAAGTTTGATAAAAAAGTAATCTAAAAGTAATTAAAAAGTAGTCATTATGCATTACATGAAATGTGTAACATAGATTATGTCACTAACTACAGTTTTCATTTTGTAATCTATAAGCAGTAATGGTTTACAATTTGTAAGTAATCTACCCAGCACTCTGTAGGATTTATTGTCCACTTGAGTTTAAGTTACATTTGTTATGAGAAACTGTACAGTGGCTAAAGAATCACACCAGATCATTCTGAGGATCTCCTATGTCTGTGTCGTCCTAAAGCAACATCTTTTGCTTCAAAAGGTAATAAATTGCCTCCAAATTTGCTCTGCCACCATCTGTGCTATGTGATTTGCATTACTGAAGACTGATGATAGTCTCCTCTTCAGCTTATAAAGTTTATGTGACAAACCATGACTATCAGATATATTTATATAAATAAATATATTTTTCTAAGGCATTGCTTGGGTCATTTAGCGTCACTGATATCTGTGCCATGTGAACCGCATTATTGGAGATTCAGGATAGTCTCCTTTTCAACTTGTAGAGTTTCTGCAACACACCATAGGTGTTTGAGGGTATTGATCTGCCCTGGTCAGAACACAGTGTGAGTGGCATTGAGTGGGCTGAAATGAAATCAGATTTGCTGGCAGTAAGGTAGATGAGAAGGACATCGTGTCTCTGGACAGAAATGCCTCCTGAAGCACTCTGCATTTAAATTTATTGCATTAGTCTGTAACTTTGAGGGAAAATGTGGTCAGTATGAATATCCCTAGCATCTGAACATGATATCCCACCTCAATGTATTTTTTAATCCTATTTTCACAACACTGAGCCTGAAGCAGTGCTTTCCTATTGAGTAAAAACTTCTGAAGATTTTCTTGTATTCATGCTGTGGCATCCTCTCTCCAAAGCATTTCATAAAGCAGAGACCGGGCAGCTTTGCCTTACTCTTGACCTTAAAAAAGCCACTACAGCAATGTCAATGAGCCCTTATGTTCTTCTGAGACAGGTCTCAAAGTCCTGAGGTATCCCAGAATACACTGAGATCTCTTCACTGCTCATGGAGATCAATTATGGAGTGATGTAACTGAGGATGTCTATTACAAGCCTGGTTATTCTCAGTCACTCTCACTCAGATCTGAAGCAGGTCTTCAAGTAGTAGTCATCCTAGTGATGAGAGGATAAATAGCTTGCAAGGTGATGGTAGCTAATCACAGTTCATGCTTCTTGTATTATTCTGATTCTGTTGGTGTGCCACTAACTTTAAATCCCAGGCTTCCTAAGCAGGAGATCATTTATGGAGATCGAAATCATGTCTTATAAATCTTATAAAAGAATGAACGCTTCAGTGAATGGTAGTTCATGGTAGTTCAGTGAATGGTAGTTGAATGTACCAACAAGTTGCAGCTGGAAGCACAAATCTGGATCCTCTATCTGGTTCCCCTTTGCCTTTTTTCCTAAATGGTTTGGTTTGTGAGCAAGAATTTGAATGTTATTTTTCACAAAGTTTCACGTACTGCCTGCCTCTTATATGTTTATGATGAATTTGATCATGTTGTCAGCTCATATTAGGAGTGTAATTTAGTCGGTTTAACTTATGTTGCCATGTATTAGTGAATTCCGCAGAATTCCAGTGCATAAGCTTTTGGAAAAAGTAGATTCTTCTCATGACTAACCACACAAGGAATACAGCTGTTATTAAATAACTACTGTAGTTGCTAAAAGAAATACACCCGATCAGATTCGCTTATGCAGGGAAAATGCATGTGTGCATGTCATGGAGGAAAATTCCATTTAGCATGAGCCAAACACCTCTATAAGTGCACTTATGACTGTTAAAGTTGGTGTGATAGGGAATTATTTTTTTATAGGTTAAATGCATCTTATTGATCATATTGTGAATAATTCATCTCTGCATATGTTCATTTTATGAGGTGCAGTATGTAATATTGATAGCTAGAGGTTTAAATGGGTACCAGTCCAAATTCGAAATATTGGAGAGCGCTGTTTCCTACCCATCCTTCTCAGATTCAACGCTCAAGCGGGTTGCCAGATTCAACAAGGAACTAGCGCAAATTACAAAGGCCCGTTCACACAATGAACGATAACTATAGAGATAACTATATTAGCGTCCACACCAGTGAATGTTATCATCTGTTTATTCTAAGCACATGCTCATCTGCCGCTTTAAATTCTCAAGCTCGTTATAACAGGATTGATTCTGATTGGGTGTCAATGTTTTTAATCTTTCATCAGATGGAAAAAATCGTTCTGAAAGTGATTCCAACGATATTGTTTCTCTGTGACTTTATCGTTATAGTTGTGGTGTGTACTCTGCTATTCTTTAATACTGAGAACAATTTTTAGAACTATATCTTTATAGTGATCTTTATAGTTATCGTTCTTAGTGTGAATACACTGTAAGCTGATGAGTTGTTTGATCCGCATTTTAATATTCCTCTGGTCATCAAGCTTTTAGCTGGATGCTGATGCTTTCTAAGTCGGGTAGAATTTGCGATCTCTGACCAAGCTCATTTGCTCATTTCCTGCGATACGTTGTTGTTTTCCACCAACTGGCAACCCGGGGTGTTGAAATACTTTTGGGCAAATTGGCAGTGGGCAGAATCACACAGACCAAAACAAAAATAAGTCATTCTGACGCGGAACGCCCATTTTCAAAGTTGATTAACTGGCTGTAGCATTGTTTTTCAGAGAAACAAGTATGTGAACTTAGCCTGTTTCCTAAATATCTGCAAATATATTATGGCATTTTTATGCTTTAGTACAGTCAGAAAAAATTATATACAGCACCTTTATATGCCTCATAATTTTGAATTAATATAATAATTTTAATGCTTCTATGGTAGTTTTATAATTCTTAAGAATTTAGAACAAAGCCTTGTCTGAACGCTTGAAATAATTTTGAAAAGATTGAAGTTGGAAGGTTTTACAAAGTATAAAGTCAGTCAGAAAACTAGTCAGAAAGACTATGAGATTTATAGATAATATAGATAACATTGCTAGGGTGCTCTGGATAGATAGATAGATAGATAG